>JAVTLE010000021.1:3000008-3247882 GCA_033439295.1 Deuterostichococcus epilithicus
AACATGCGTAATGCTCAGGCATCAACATGCATGTTGAAATCTTAGCATTGATGTAGTTTGAAGTCTGTAAAGCAACCTCACATTCGAAACCTCAAAAACACCGTTTAGTAGATTAGTGCCGAAGCTGACGTTCTCTCAATCTCACCACCTAGTGGCACATCCATCTGGGCAACTGGGCAATAGCGAAGATGCCCTGCAACAGCCATGCCAAGGCCCTGCATCCAGTCTTCTGTTCAAGCGCCTGCCGGCCTGCGGGCCCAATCCCTGATGTGCCCGACACGAGCCCATGGCTTACACCCGCCATCACTTCACCTGGCCACCTCCACGATTTCCTCCCCGGGCGCACTCGGCGGCGGCGCCGCGCCGAGGTGCTGCCCCCAGAACGCCATGCAGACACGCGCCTCTACTGGGCCGCTGATCATCTGGTGCCCCTTCTGGAACGTCTCCAGCTTCGCAGGCTTGTCTGCAGGAGGTAGCACACAGCACCAGTCACCACTTACCACTGCATGAGTTTGGAGGGCTGAAGTTAACGACAGCCACAAGCTTGTTTGGCAGGCTGGCGTGCGCGCTGTCAAGGCGTGCAATACGCTCTTGCCAGTTCCTGCTCTGTCGTGAATGCCGGCCACTTCACTTCCGCTGGCTGCCGTGGCGCCCTTAAAGGGATGCAAGCTCGCATAGTTCAGCTGCCAGTCAGCGGGGTCATGAATATCATACAGGATTAGCAGATTCTTCCACAGCCCTCACCTTTGTGCGCATTCAGCAGCTTGACGGTCATCTCCACATCTGCGCGTGGCACCCTGTCATCAGTGTCGCCATGCGTGATGAGGACCGGCGTTGCCCGCCCGTGCTGTGGCGGCGGCGGCGCAGGGATACCTGACGTCCCGGCTGCGCCCGGCAGCAGGGACGCTGCGATGGCGAGGCAGCTGCCTAGGGCCTGGTTGACCCTGCGCCAGGCATGCTGTGGCATCGGCAGTTGCCAGGCGACGACGACGCTGTGCATCGGCGACAATCCACCGTATGCAAGGTCATGGCAATGTGCGTGTGAAGTGCATGCCCACTACGAGACGACAGCCAGGGCAACTGAGTTCGGACTTCCTCTGCCGCTGTAATGCATGCATGTAAACTGCATGTCTGCGATGACATTGCAGCAGAAGGTTCCGCATGCTGCACAAACAGGTGCATGGTCTTCAGAGTCACCCCCTTGACCTGAAACCCTACACAATCAGGGATGATATAAATGAAGGACATAATATCCTACCGGAGTCCGGACGCCAAGTGCAGCGCGACAGTGCCGCCCTGCGAGAAGCCCAGCAGATGCAGCCTGCGGGCCGGCCAGCCGCCGTCCGCCTGCAGGCATTGTAGCGCTGCTTCCATCAGCTGCAGGGTGGCCGCCAGGCTGGCTGCACGGCGTGCTGCAACACAATCCTGCGGGCGCCACTGTGGCGGCACACATGGTTGTCAAGCACCTGGTTTCCAAGGTCACATCCTTGGCAGAGGAATCGTCAGGGCACAATTGTAAGGTGTACACAGCCTGCGCGGGGCAGACAAATAGAACGCTCAAACCCGGCGACAGGAGTGACAATGGTGTGTGCACTCCTCGCTCAGGAGAAGGTTCATGGCACAACGCATGCAGAACTTGAGCCTCAGCCGGAATCGCTGGTTGTGCTTTCCTCACCGGCAGCAGCGCGCCCTCCGAATCGAAGGCATCAAACCACATGCCGCCTGATGGCAACCCTGGAATCGGCAGTGGCGCAGGCAGCGCCAGTGACGCCGTCTGCGGTAGCGCCAGCTGCTTCGCCAGCTTCGCAAAGGGCTCTGCGCGATGACAGCCACATGCTCAGGTAGTAGCAGAACCCTTCTCGTTCGGATCGCCAACTTGCGCGGCTACCTTGCAAGCCAGAAGCCTGGCAGGGGGCCAGGAAAGGTTGTGTCCATACACCGAGATGCCCTGGAAGACGGCTGGTGGCTGAATCGACCTCAATGCATCTCTTCTTCAGGAAGCAACTGTGCGGAGCGATGCCTACTGCGTCACCATGTGACATGACACTTGCGGACCCCGTTGTCACATGCTCCTCAGCACAAGCGTGCTGTAGACCACCGTCCCGAACCCAAACCTCACACCCTGTTGTGCGCCCACCTGGCGTGTCGCCCAGGCCATGTAGCAGGACCAACAGATTCTCGTCGCTGCCGTCTATCGAGTGCTGGAAGCTGTGACCCGTGCGCAGCTCACGCGGCAGCCGCTCCGCCACATCACCCGCGCTCAGCCGTCGCCTGCCTGCGCTGAGGCATGTCAGGAGGATATGCATTATGTGGCTGAGCTGCAACGAGTGCATGCTGACACCAATGAGATGATGACCCCCGTTTTTCATTGCAGGGTGAAACACAGGTTAGCAGCACTAAGACATGAATGACCCACCCACCCGAGCGACTGGTCGCGAGGAGGCTGCCAGGGTCCTGTGAGGCCTGCGCGATGGCGGCTCGTGCCGCGGCAGATGGCTCTGCACGGCGCTGGGCTGTGGAAGTGTGGGCGGCAGTGGCTGCCGTAGGGGCACCGTCCCCAGATGCTGCACACAGTCAGGCTGGCTCAGGCGGAGCACTCGGGGGGCCAGATCGAAAGACAGGGTGTCGTGCCCAGTCTGCGACATGCTTCATACAGCGGGCAAGTGCCCTGCTCCTGTGCTCTATGGTGCCTAGTTTGAGTCTGCCTTCGTGCACCTGCATGCTGCTGCTCTAGCCGCTGCGCCAGCCGGGCAGCGGCCCTCGCACCATCGCTGCCTGCACAGACCACAGAGCGCTCCGCTGCAGCCAGAGCATCCTTGCTGCGCCCCAGAGCGTCGAGCGCTGCCGCCCGACGGAACCACCCTTTGTCCCACCTGCAGCACGGGCAATTGCGATCAGGCTAGGTAGAATGGCGCTGCTGTGTGCTTTCCAGCCACTTCGGCCGCTGGAGCAGGTGGGCTCAGGTGTGTCCTCCCTGCATCGCATCGTCCTATGAGGCGCCTCGCTAGAGCGATGCGCTGGCTGCTGGGTGTCACAGATTCACCTGGGGACCAATGCCAGCGCTGCGTCCGCATCCTCAAGCGCGCTGGCGGCATTGCCAAGCTTCAACCGCGCTGCAGCCCTGCAACGATTCAGCACTGCTGAATCAATGGTTCAGACCGGTTCAGAGGCGACTCAAGCAGATGAACGGATGCAAGGCAGCAAGGCCGTGCCAGTACCCCCGCGCCGGCATATGCAGCGAGGAGGCGGTGCAGACATACCTGTTGCCGAGCAGCAGGTGCTTTCCGTCCGCGACGCTCCAAGATTCCAACGCCGATGTGTAATATCTCTCCGCTTCCTCAAAGTTTCCCAGTCTGAACGCTGCATTGCCTTGCTCCTTGAGTTCCTGAGCGGCGCTGGATGCGGCCATTGCGTTATGGGTGCACCATTCTCAAGCTACTGTGGGTCTACCCACACCCACGCAGCTGAAGTGTACCAATACAACGATGTGACCATGAAGTAGACCCAACACGCTAGCAACGATGATAGTTGCCTGCCCGAGATCGACTGCAGGTATGAACCTGAACGCAACAGCTATAACGCGGAAACAGGCCACCACGGTCGCAAACACAGCAGGATCTTGCGCATGCACCACGCGATCTCTTCATACATCGACAAGGCAGTAGTATTTCAGCATTGGCCATTGGTTGTACAGATTGCCAGCTGGCACAGGCACAAGATTGCAGGTGCAGCAGCACATCATCTCGCTTTTCTGCTGTTCGCGCTCAATGAGACCTCTCACGAGCGTTTTGCTTCATTTGTGCATCAGTCCCGCTCGTCCAAGGCAGCAGATACGCGTGGACAACTGGTCGAGCTCTAGTTCTGAATGCCGGCAACCTAGTGCACTTCTGCTCACTGAGCAAGAGGGGTGGAAGCTTGTATAGAGAGTCACCTTGTCCTTAAACCGAGCCAGCTCCACTGACAGGCGTTGTCACGGACAATGCTCCTGCCTCTGCGACTGCGCACAGGCCGTTTGCCGTTCTTTAAGAAGCTTCGTCGAACTCGCAGCGTACCAACTGATTTTGTGAGCACCTAGACGCAATTCACCAGCATCCAACTGGCAGCGGCACAGGCGCAGAGCGAGCTGCAGCCTGACCACCCGGATCGGCCCACTGCCGGCTCTCGCCTGAAGCAGCGCACGCACCTGCAGGCAGCACCACTGCTATCGCGTTGTATTTGCGCCGGCTGCGCACCGCACCAATGCGACGAGCCCGCCCCTGAGGCGGTGACCAATCCAAGGCGGTGTCGGCGCTCAGCCTGACTTGTTGGAGCTCGAACAAGACCGACCCGACCGGCGCCCCGGCACAACACCATCATGGCGTCGTTCGCCAGCCTGGACACGCCGCGCTCCATGTGGAGCCGCGCGCCGTCGACGGCGCGGCGTGCCTCCGCGGCAGCGGCTGCGGCCTCGTATGACAGCGTCAACAGCGCGCCCAGTGAGGCGCTGCTGCTCCTGGTGCGCAACTTACTCAAACCCTAAATCCCAAACTTGTATCATGGGCCAGGCTGCTCATTGTCTTCGCATCAAATGCTGCATCGATTGGGTCCTGGCGCGCTGCTGTGGAGTGAGTGGCACAGCGTCGCAGGTCGCAGTCCACGCCAAGGCAGGCGGTCACTTGCAGCTGGAAAGAGGGTTGTCGGATGGTTCTGGCCGCCGCAAGTGCAGGTCGCGCAAGGCAACGTGCTGACGGCAGAGCTGCTGCGGCTGAGCGGCAGCCTGCCAGCGGGGCTGCGCGATGACGGCTCCCGCTTCGGCCCTGTGCTGCCCGACTTCAAGTATCTCAAGGAGCCGGCTGCCGCTGAGCGCCGCATTGAGGCCTCGCCGGCGCTGGTGGCCCTGGACGATGAGTTTCGGGAGGTGGGAAGGCGTTCAATTCCTGTCACAGATGTTCTTCTCATGTCTTCAGGTGCTTTGCGGCCATTGCACACCGCCTGCCGCAGCGTGACATGTGGCCGTCCGGGGGCACCGGCCGCTCGATGGCGCAGCCACAGGGAGACTGCGCTGTAGTGACTGCCGCCTGGTTCTGCTGCCAATGACACAGGCTTTCAACCCACCCCCTGGCCGCCGCAGAAGCACACGCCGCAGCTTGACGCGCTGCACTGGCCGCTGCGCAGTCGCGATGTCCCAAAAGAGCACACACGTTCCGGTCTGCCGCCCGGCGTAGTCAAGCCAGGCTCTGGATGGTCCCCAGTCATCCTGCTCCTCACACCGCTGCCTCATCTGGCCACCGCAGAAGCACATGGGCCTGCTGGAGGCCCTGTACCGACTGTACGAGCGCATTGTGGGCTACCATGCGGGGCTGACCGCCTTCCTGTGCCGCTTGCGGGATGGCGCCTACATCCAGGCCTCCGTGGAGAGCATGCTGCTGGTGCGGCTGACTGCAGTTGCGGATGTGGATGAGCATTCGGGCACCTGTCTATGGATGTGGTCTCTTCCTTCGGGCCTCGAGGGCAAGCAGCTGATGTGGGGGAGGAGCTGCTGGCTCCAGGGGCTTCTGTTTGTTAGAGTCTCCGCCCGCTGGCGACAGGGACCCGAGGGCAAGCAGCTCATGGTGGAGGCGGTGGCGCTGCTGGGGGCGCTGCTGCTGCTGCTGGACCGCCGCATCCCGGGCCCTGCCCGGGAGCGCTCCGTGGTCGCCTACTTCCGCGCCCGCGGTGGCGCGCAGGCCGTGGGCCCCTCCATCAACTCCGTCATCGCGCTGACGGCGGGCACCGGCTTTTCGGTTTCGGCGCGCTGGCTGCCCTCGGGTGCGTTACCTTTATGATGAACACGAATGCATCCTTGTGCTCACAATGACATGGCCAACACCTCGCCGGCTACCCTGAGCATGCTTGGCTGCGCGCTGCTGCGCTAACATTGAGAAGCATCCATTTCCACACTGCGCAGGCTACCCGGAAACCTACCTGGCACGGCTGCCAGTGCCGCGCGACGTGGTAGGCGCACTGCTGAGCCGCCTGCGCTCAGACGACATCTACTCCCAGATCCTGCACTACCCCTCCCCCGAGCACCGCTCCACCGCGCTCGCGCAGCAGGCGCATTTCCTTCTCTTGTTTCCTTTCGCATCAAAAGCAACGACACCATCGCGCTCCAGCGATGTCTACCCCCAGATGCTGCATCACCTCTCCCCCAAGCACTGATCCCGCCGCGCTCGCGCAGCAAACGCGCTGTCAATGTTGCGGCCAGCGGCAGTGCCCGCTGCAGCTGCTCCGGCAGGGTGTCAGGCCGGTGTCGCGCCACTCGAACCAATCCGAATCCGAGCAGGCTGGATGTGGATGTACCCCCTTGATGACTGCCTTGGTGCAGCACTGTCGGGTGCTGCCGCATGCTGCGGCCCTTGCCTGCAACCATGCCTGCGGCGTGCTCGTGCAAACCGGACTGCCGAAGCCCCCATGTTGCCAAACAGCATGCGGCTGCTGGAGAAGTTGAAGGTCCTTGCCGCTGGCACAACCTCATGCATGCAAGGACGGCTAGAGCCTCAGCCATACCTTCAACAAAGACACTTGTCTGGCATCGACTGCTGACGTTCTTGATGAAAGCGGCGCAGCTGTCTGAGCTGCTGTTTGACACCCGAGGTGCAGGGCGGCAGCAGCGGTGTTCCATGTACTGCACAGCGGCCCATTGGATGACGTCTGGTGCACTCTCACGCAGGCGGCGCAGCTGTACGTGCTGCTGTTCAGCGCGCCCGAGGTGCTGCACAACGACGCGGCGCTCATGCGCGTGCTCGTCGACAAGCACTTCGTGGATAACTGGGTAGTGGCGTGGGCGCCTGGCGTCTGCGCCGACCTGGCCTGGGAGTGGGCCAACTACAAGGTGCACGTTGCAACAACCCTTTGTTGCAGAGCGCTTTGCGTCCTTCGTTGGATGCACCTCCTGGCTCGTCTGGTGCTGGGTCATGGGTTCGACGGCTCGTCGGAAACAGCGGTGCAGACGGCCGGGACGGCCCTGCGAGCGCTCGGCACCCTCAGCGCTCCTGCAGATGCTTCCTGGTCACTGCGATAAGCAGTGCCGGCTCAGCGTTCCCGGCTCAGCACCCCCAGCACAGGTGGGGAGGATGGCTCTAGATCGCGGCGCCCCTGCGGCGTGGCAATGCCAGTGTCCAATTATGGATAGAAGTCTTGTTATGTATGTAGATATAATCCTTCTAGAAGGTAATAACATTATCACTCATAAATGCCAATCCCTACAGCTCTGTTTAACCCAGCGCTCAACGCCCGCAGAACTTGGTGTACGGACCGCTGTGGTCCGTTTGCGCAGGCGGCACGGACGGCACAAAGCACTGAGGCGATGCAGGGGCACGCGGGCAGCTGATGGACATAAAGCATGACTCAGAATGCCGAGGTTCGAGTGCTGACGCAGGCGGCGCGGACGGCACTGGGCACGGCGGCGGCAGACTACGCTGCTTTTTAAAACCATCATATCTGGAAACTCTTATCAACTCTGGAGCTTTCATCTATACATCTCCCATTCTGGGATGTGTCGCAGCCTTCGAATCAGTGCTCTGTGCATGTTGCATGTGCAGGCGGCGCGGGCGGCGCTGGGCGCAGTAGCGACGCCGGCGCGTGCGGGCCAGCTGGCGGCAGACTATGCTGCCGCGCTGCCGGCGCTGTCTCGCCAGCTGGGCGCCTTCCTGGTGGAGGGACTCGTGCGCGAGGAGTACGTCTTGCAGGTGCCTCTCAGCTCTGGAAACCCGTGTAGGGGTACTTCTGAAACCAAGCCAAGTCGGGCGCCTGCGCAGTGGGAGCGCCGGTATGTTAGGCCACGGCCAGCCGGCACGCAACCGGGATGGCCCAACTTGCAGGGGTTGGCTGCAGGAGCCATTTTGGTATTTACCAAGTGACGTCAGCGATTTGCTGTGCAATTGTCTGGCAGGCCAGCAGAGTTGGAGACCTGTCAGATGCAAAGTGTCCTGAAAGAATGCGCATGCCAGCGTCAGCCCTGTCGCAGCGCGCCATGCTGCAGGACAGACGAAGCATTGCCGTCAGGCAACAGACGTCTGTCCTGCCTTGCGGCGGAAGTGCTAGCCAATCTGATCGCATGGCAAAGACCGCATGTGCGCACTGACCCTTCACCTGGATGAGCCTTCTGAGGTCTCGACTTGGCACGTACCATCACAGGCATGGCTCACCCGCTCCATGCAGCTCCACAGAGTCCAACCGTTTCCAGAGTCGGGCGGCAACACCAGATCTCTGACAGAGAACCCACCAGCTGAGACCTCCCCTGAACACGGTCCTACATGTGCCGCAGAACACGGAGGAGGTGCTGGACTGCCTGCGGGAGTGTTTATCATCATTGAATGTAGAAAACACGTACAGAAAAAACATGTGCCGCAGAACACGGAGGAGGTGCTGGACTGCCTGCGCAGCGCCAACGTCGCGGCGCGGTGGCTCATGCTGCACGCGACCGCGCGGCACCCGCGGCTAGGCCCCGCGGTGGCGGCGACCGCGCCGCGCCCCACCGCCATCGTCTCCTTCGTCATGGACACCGCGCTGCTGGAGTTTGAGGTGGGGGGACACGTCATTCTGCTTACCTGTTGCTGAGATTCCTAGTAATAGCAGGTGCGCGGCCCCCGTCGTGTCTCCATCGTCATGGACACCGCACTGCTGGAGTTTGAGGTGTGGAGACTCATCACACTGGTCTCACCCGGTCGCCTGCTGCAGCTGCTGCTTGTGTGACTTGGCAGCAGGCGCGCAGCCGCCATTGTCGCCTTCGGTATGGATACCGCACTGCAGGAACCTGAGGTGGGACGATAAGTGCTTGAGTTCCAGTTTGTATTGTGGGCAATGAGCTAAGCCGCAAAGAAAGACAGCCGGCAGGGTGTGCCGGAAAGCTGAGCTCTGGTCTCCGCACAGCTGTGTGCGCCCCAGTGGAGGGGCTTGCACACCCTGGGCAGCATGCGCTGCGATTATGTTTACCTCAAGCACTGCAGGTCTAGCCACTTCCTCCTCCCTGGCAGTGTTGGCCCGAACCACCTGTGCGCAGCCCGAGCGCCTCTCAGGATGTCAATTGGAGTGCTACATTGCGCCATTTTGTGCCCTCAAAAGGGCAAAATGGCGTAGGTGGACACTAAGGATTGACATTCGTCGACAAAGCGGTACCAACGTATCACTTGACGATAATCACAGCAACCAGAGTATCTGTTCAAACAATCTGTCGGAAAACGAATGAATGTTATGACGGCAGGTCAAGCGCGTGTACAGCGAGCTGCTGGACACGCGGGAGGAGCGGTGGACGCAGGCGCGCGGCGGCGTTGCAGACACGCTGACGGAGCTGTCGGAGTTCTACAGCAGCGGCGGCCCCCTGTCGCGGCGGCTGGCGGACGAGAGCCTCGCGCACTGGTTCGCGCACCTGGCCGACCAGGTGTGCTGCAGGGTCAAACTATGTGTGCTATGCAGGATCAAATTCCTTCTCAACATGCCTGGTTTACATTTTCCTTGAAGCACTGCTGCCGCAGAAAGACATGAATAACATATGACAAAGCATCAGCGTTATGAAGCCACCCACAACAGAGCGCCGCGGATGCGCCAGGTGGAGCACCTGGTGCTGGGCAAGGACGCGGGGCGGAGGGTGCGCTCCCTGGCCGCGGCGCTCGACGAGGCGGAGGGCCACCACGCCGTGGAGGCGTCTGCACAGGCGCTACAGCACCTGGCGGCAGCGCGAGCGGGGCTGGCCACCATGGTCCGCGTTGACCACGTCAGGTCAGTGCCTTCTGTTGCCTGTTCTTGGCGGCGGCAGGAGGGCTGTGCCGGGCTCGGATGAGTGACACTGCACATGTGTCACACTGCATGTGTGTGCGTTGCCCCCGCTGCTTTCGCCCCCCGCGCCTTTCCCCGACGCCTGCTGACCCGCCCTGCTGCGCCGGCCGTGGTCGGGGCCGCTGCAGGCTGGAGGAGCGTGCCTGTGCTGTCAGGCGCGGCGGGGATGTGCTGTCGATGGCTGCTTGTAGCGCCAACCTCCAGACCCACTCTGCTAGAGATGGTGATGCATTGGCTGCGCTCTGTCGATACAGGGAGGAGGTGCTGGCGACGCTGGGCGCGGTGTCAGACTTCTCCTTCTCCTGGGGCCTCATGGACACCTACACAGCAGCCCTGCAGAACCAGGTGCGGCGCATGTCTCCAAACCCCTAAAGCTAATATCCGCATGGTACCGTGGGTATCGCAGCCATGTGCCTGCCGTGCACGCGGTGGCGACGCCTCCGTCAATCGACGGGCATGACTCGACATGTGCCCCTAGTGCACCTGTGCAGAGTCGCTGCAGCCTGATGCCGAGACACACAGAGCTGCTGCACAGAATGCTCTCCGAGCCAGTCGCCAAGCATGGAGACGGGTCCGGCACTCCCCCGGCTGGGTGGGCAGATGCCGCACTGGTGTCTGCATTGTTGATGAAGCAGATATCTGCCCACCCACGGGGATGTGTCTCACTTGAATACACCACCAGGGCATGGGTGTTCAGAATCCGCAAAAAAAAAACAGGCTGCGGACTGCCCAGGCGCTGCACCTCTGAGCGTCCTTGTCATGGTATGGCACGTCCAAGGCGCCACCGCGCTGAGCGCGGAGCGGACATTCCTACATCCTCATCAAAAACAACAACCATCTTTGCACCGGGTCCCGCAGGTGCGCAGCGACCCGCGGGCGGTGCTGAAGCTGCGCTGCGTGTTCCTGAAGCTGCGCTCGGGGCTGGAGCTGCCGCTGCTGCGGGTGGCGCAGGCCGCCGACCCTGCCGCGCCTGCCCTGACTCGCTACTACTCCTCTGCGCTGCTCGCCTACGTGCGCAAGGTCCTGGAGGTGCGGCATCCACCTTTCAAATCAAGCAAAGAAATCACTCTTGATCATTCACTTTGTCAATGTTGTTTCCCTCTTGTGACGTGCGCGAGGCCCTGAATGCGCGGCATCGTCACGGTCGAAAGTGTCCGACACTCTTGCGTGCTGCGTCGCCGCCGGCCTTCCGCACTGCTGCGCTTCAACGCTGCTTGCCGATGTGCGCAAGGTCCTGGGGGTGAAGCTTGCAAATCGGAAGCTTCTCTTGTTCCAGCCCCTCTGACTGGAAAACAGACGCCAGAGGGTTGCAGCGCCGGAAGGCGCTCACAGGGCACCATGACCTCCATCTAAGTCACACTCCACTGCCGCCTCCGGCTCAGCTCCAGCTGACCATCAGAGCAAAGCAAAAGTGGATGCCGGCGACGGCGCTGCCAAGAGGCTGCACGACAGCAATAGGGAAAGCCGCTCCCTGTTGCTGTCGGCGGCTCTCTCGACTACGACATTGTTGGCATACACGCTTGTGTTCCGGAGACTCGGCTGTGGTCGAGCCGGAGGCGGCAACGGAGGGTGACACTGAGAATGCGCCCGCCCTGCTGCATGCCCTGCGACAGCTCTGCGGGCGCCAAAATGGCGCCCAAGGCACTCTCTGCTGCCGACTCGTTCGAAGCGCCACTCTCCACTCCGACGGTGCTCTGCTTGACACGCAGGCCCGCTGCACGTGCTGCTCCGCCAGACTAGTCTCTTGCTGCAGGTGGCGCCGGTGACGGGCACGAAAGCTGGTGGACTGCACAGTGGCGCTGCAGTCTCCCTGCGAAGGTTACCAGAAAGCTCCCCAAACATGCAAGGAGCCTTGGGCTCCCTTGATTCCTGCTTCTTGGGGAAGCCAATGTCTTCCAATGGCGGTCTCCTTCAGGTGGTGCCGGCGACCGTCATGGAGCTGGTGGATCGGGTCGTGGCGCTGCGCGCGGGCGGGTTGACGCCGCCGCCCGGGCGGCTGCCGGCTGCGGAGCTCAGGGCCCACGCGCGGCTGCCGGCGCGGGCGGAGGTTGCGGCGCTAACGCGGCGCGTCGCTGCCCTTGCTCAGGGCATCCTGGCGATGGAGAGGTGCACGCGGCCTGCCGTCCGACTTGTGCTGCGGCCCCTGGACGACTGTACCATGATCATGCTGGATGCACCCTGCGCCGTGTGGCTGCGAGACACCTCGAATGCGCCGCACCGCAGGGGACATCCGTGGCATGAGGCATCGACAGCTCTGATCTCTGGTATCTGATCTCTGCTCAGATGAGAGCAGACTTCTTCTACTCTTGAAGGCCTCAGAGCCAAGTCGGAGTCCCCACCCTGGCACCATCGACAAATCGTCGACAGATGGTGGTGGCCCCGCAGGACCTTCATGGGCGTCATCGAGATCGACCCGGTGCAGCTGCTGGAGGACGGCCTGCGCTCGGGCGTCGCCCGCCGCATCGCCGGCGCGCTCGCGGCGCACCTGCAGTTTGCGTCGCACCAGGGGCCGCCCCTGGCGGTCGGAAGCAGGAAGTCGGACGGCCGGCCGCCGTCGCTGTGGTCCAGCCTTGGCAGCGGCGGCGGTGGCGGCGGCGAGAAGCAGCTGCCCGGCAGGTACGCATGAGCCTGCTGTGAGATCTGGATCTTGTGGCGAACAGCCTGGCGCCTCCACCATCAGTCAGCTGCGCTCATCTACAACTCATGCCCTTCCGCCCAGCAGCCATCACCCATGGTGTGTTCCGGTGTCAGGGCGCGCTGCTGATTGTGGTTGCTGACTCTTCGGCGCAAAAGGAAGCTGAAACAACTGCCTTTTCGCACCCACGCAGGGGCGAGCTGCTGCGGCGGCTGCAGCTGCTGGGCGCCGCGCTGGCGGGTTTCCGTGCCGGCTTCGAGGCCTGCCAGGACTACGCAGCCGTGCGCGGGCTGCGCCTCTGGCATCAGGAGTTTGGGCTGATAGTCAGGTGCGCCGGCGAGCCCTGCGAGCCGCCTGTTGGTCGTGCGCCACATTCGCTAATTGCAGCAAAAGCGGGCCGTCTGCGTGTGCTGTTGCTGCTGATAGACACGGAGAGCGCTGGCAGCATGGCGTCAGCACCGGGTAATCAGCAACATTGCTTGCTTGTGACGCCTGATCGGCATCGCATCAATTACCGGCACTCGCCTGTGTGGGCTGCTTACATCTGCATCCAGAGCAGGTTGTAGCATCTGCGTCCAGGTCGGCTCAGTAGGGTGTTTCACAAAATGGCTCAGACGCATCAAGCGGCAACAGTTATTCAACATGCTGTACCCGGAACTGAGCTTTCCGCCACGATACAGCGCCTGTTTGAACCGCAAAGCAGCATGAGGATGCCCCTTCGAGACATCGCCGGAGTCGCTTGGGTTTGAAAGGCTGAAGCACCTGCTCTACTGGGAGTTGTCTCGTTAATCTGCACGCTGGTGCATGCTTGCGAGACGCATCTGCAGCCTCGATGCTGCGAAAATCTCCTCCTGTCTGGTCAAGGTTCATCAGGTTGACCACTCCTATGCGCCGATACGTAGGAACGCTCTGGACAAAGAGGTTGCCGCGTCCTTTCCGCATGCGCCGCAGCCGGCCACGCCCGCTGGCCGCGGCTCCTCAGCCGCCACAGCCGCCAAGGTGCGGGAAGGTCATTCGCACCTTGCACTCGGCAGGAGCTCTGCCGCTACACGACCGGGTCTGGCGGGACACACCGACATGTATCATAACAACTGGTGTCCGATGCTGCCTGCGACCAGGCGCACCTGTCTCTGGCTGCCGGCTTGCCTCGGTGCTCCCGACAGATGCTGAGCCGAGGCAGCTGCTTGGAGCGTTTTGTACGTTGCCGCCCGCCCAGAACACACCGACCTAGGTCTGCTCGAGCTGTGCCGCCGTGCCATGCATGCCCAGCAAGCTGTGGGACTTTGTGCTGGGATCCTCATCGCCCACACACTCACTAAACCCTGTGCTGCGCAGCCGCCGGCGCCTCCTCCCACCTTCCTGGGCCGCGTCGCCTCCCAGCTGCTGCGCCTGTCCGACCCACAGCGCATGCGCTACTCCCCCGGCGCCTGTGCCTGGGCCGATGCCGGCGGCGGCGAGGCGCTGGGTCTGCCAGCGTTCCGCGCAGCGGCTACCGCCCTAGGCGCCCCAGGCCTCATGGCAGTCGACCAGCTGCTCGGCATGCGCGTGCGCCAGGTGGGTCGCGGTGCCCCCGACTCTATAGGCGTCTTTGCATTCTTCCACTCAGGAGGTCTGAAGCCAGCATGCGTTGTCGTGACAGCTAGGCAAACGCTTGGTGACGGCGGCAGCACGGCGCCACCTGTGTTGCGGGCTTGGCACTACCACTCGCTGCCGCTTGGCGCACACAGGCGGCAGGCGGCGAGGGTCGCTTTCAGGTGACTGCAGGAGAAAGGCGCAAGTGCTCCTGGGCGCTTTTATTTGGGGTTGACGCAGGTGCAGCCGCTGCGAGGGTGCCGCAGCCCTGCAGAACTGCACAGGCGGCGATGAACTAAAGATCGTGAAGCTGCAGCATGCTTTACATAGTGCGAGTGAGTCCGACAGCAAGTGAACTTGCGCCGTGCAGGGTCTGCAGCGGGTGCTGGCAGGGGCCGCCGCGGGTCTGGACAGTGGTGCACGAGCTGCGCTGGACGAATACTCTGCAGCGGCCGCGGTGCCGTTCGTCGACGGCGGCGGCGGCGGCGGCGGCGCGGAGGCGGCTGCGCGGCGCCCGGTGACGTTCGCTGCGGCGACCACCGCCGGGAAGCTGCAGCGGCAGCTGGAAGGCCTGGCGGAGGGCCTGGCGGCAGTGGGCCAGGCGCAGTTGCTGCGGCGGCGGCTCGCCCTGGAGCTGCGCCTGCTGTCCACGTGAGTGTGCCTTGTGTGTCATATGTTGTCATTTCAGGTTTGGCGACCGCATGCCCGCTTGCGGCTCTGAAGATCTTACCCCGTGCACAAGCAGCAACCAAAGGAAACTGGGTGGAGGCCCCTGGAGTCGGACGCTGCAAGGGCCGTCCTCAGATGCTAACCCATGGCACTGCGCCCACTTTTCAGTGGAGGGCGAGGCCGCTATCGCCGGCTGAGCAGGATTGTTACAAAGACAGCACGCTGCTGCTTCGCCGCAGGCTGGAGGCCTCGGAGGCGGCGGCCGACGCGCTGCAGGCGGTGGGCGCTGCCGCCGCCGCCGCGGCGCGGGCGGCGCTTGCGCAGGCGGGGCCGCCGCCGGCGCGCGCCGCCGGCGCTGCTGGAGGGCGACTTCCTGCCCCACCTCACCGCCATGCTGGACCGTGCAGGTGGCCCCGTGTAATCTTTTTGCCCGCAAACCCTAAACCTTCACACTGGAACACCCCCTTTGCCTGCCCATGCTCTCAGAGCGACTTATGGTCCTGGACACCGCATGCCGGAGGGCGACCTCACCAGGTCAGGTGCTGCTCGTAGCCCAGGAAAAGCATGAGCACATCGTCTATATCGATGATCTGGTCGTATGTTGCCCAGGGCTACGAGCAGCGCTTGCAGCACATCGTGCTGAGCCGGCTGCACGAATCAATAAACATGAGACCTCGCCCAAGCAGTGCGTCTTTGCAGCAACGTTGGTGAATCACCTTGAGCACCTGGTGGATGCAGATGGTGTGAGGCCAGATGAGTACAAGCTTGTTTTCAGTAATCGGAAGCTACGGCGGTCAGACACACTCGTGCACGCCTGTATAGCAATCGGAATGTGCTGTGTTGAACATCCCGCACTTCCTGGCGCACCGTTGTGCTGGACCCTGCTGCAGATGTGAGTCGGGCTGCGCGGACGAACACTCGGCGAGCTGCGGTCTGCTGTCTGTTCACTTGTCTGGATTCAGCCCATGAATGCAGGCGATCAGCACCTGTGCAGCTGCTGGATTGACCTCAAAGTGACCTCAGACGACCGGATTTACCTTTGAAAACGGCTTCCTGTGCCCAGGCCTCGGGGATGCGGACGAGAAGGTGTATGTGCGCCCGGCGCCGGCGCCGGCGCTGCCGCCGCTGCTGTTCCTGGCGCTGCACTCGCTGCTGCCGGCGTACGAGCTGGACGCTGGGGACGGCACGCTGACGAGACGGAAGGGTGCGGCCGCGCCCGATGCGGCCGCATTGGCGGCAGGCGCCGCGACGCTGCTGCGCCAGCTGCCGCCCGCCTACACGCAGGTAGCCCTGGCTTCGTAAATGTCAGATGTGGAACGTCAGACGTGTCGTCTGTGACTGGCATGACATACGAGCTGCACGGCTGTGCGGTCGAGCATCAACGCCATGGCGTGCAGGTGGACACTGGCAGCCCACACGAGCTTTTGCACTGCCGCACGCAGCGCTGCATGCGCGGCAAAACAGCCTGGAAAAGCTGTGAAGGCTGCTCAGAACTGATTCCTGCATCGACCGACTGCGCAGGCGCTGCTGCAGCACTGCGGCGGGGCTATGCGGGCACACGTGTGCGCGGCGACGGGCGCCGCCGCAGCGAGCCTCGCCTCCGCCGGCGTGGAAGTGGGTCTGCCGCCGGTGCGGCTCTGCTGCCGCTGTCGCGTCTCTTGCACTCTGGAATGCCTCCCGAACCAGTCCTGCTGCTGCATGTCAGCAAGCCAGTGTCTTCTGTTTCATCAAGACAGACGATCCGCGTGCTGTGCCAGCTTGCTGTGACACGGCAGCTTAGGACGCCGTCCTGCAGGAGCCGACTTCGATAGTGCGGTTCGAAAACTGTCGATCTCGTCCCTCTCAGGAGGTGGCGCTGCTGGCGGCGTTCCTGCAGCAGCTGGAGGCGGCAGGTGGCGTGCCACCGGGGGCTCTGGCGCAGCACGTGCCGGGCCTGGTCCTTGAGGCTCACCACCTGGCAGCCCTGTAGCGCAACAGTCCGTTGCCGAAAGCTTAGCGGCTAGATGTATTTGTGCAAGGCAGCGCGGCTGCATTCATCTGGCGGCAGGGATTCTGCGGATCCTATGCAGAAAGGGCTGTTCGAACAGTTGGGAAGCTCTGGATACCGCGAGGTGCTGAGGTGGTGCATTGTAGATGGTTTGAGAGGCATCGGACAGTTGACGAACAGTTGACGGTCGCTCAGCGCCCTCTGACAGTCTTGGAGCGGTCTTCCGCGCAGGACCTGAGGCCTGTCATGCCTGGCACAGCTGCGCGCATGGCGGCAGCTTTCGCCACGTCAGGGATGCCGGTCACCAATTTGGTGACGTGTTGCAGTTCCGAAAGCGCCAAGAGCGGAAAGAACTTGTCACCCCTGCAGCGGTTGGATGCTGGTTATCACGGATGCATGTCAGAGCAGATGCGTCGTGCGCAATAAGAAGAACAGGGACTGCAGGTGTGGGAGGCGCGGATTGACCGGCACATGATAGAAAGCGCGTAGCATCAAAGCGGCAGAGCATCGTGCTCACTGCAGCATCAGACTGGAGAGTTGTGGCACTGCATTCAGCTCTGTCAGCTGCCAGTCTCCGAAAACGCCTGTCAACCAGTCTCCGAAAACGTGTTCGCCTGTCAGGATCAGTTTTTTGACGCCTGCACAGCAGGGGTCAGCATTGCGGGATGCTGTGAGAATTTTTGATGCAGGGATCAACAGCAAGGCTCATGCATGCTCAACATATCGGTGTGTGCTGCAAGGTGCTGGCGCTATCAGCTCAAATTGGTGTGGCATGCATGCATCTCTTGCCTGTGAACGTGCGCAGCAGATGCCGCAGCTGAAAGCCGTCGGCGTGTTTTGCGGGGGTGAGCACCTCCACAGCCTCGTCAACAAACCTGCATGGGATTTAGGTGGATGGCTTTACAGGTCAAGCAGATCATGCTGCGTGTGCTGCACTACTGCTGCGAATACCACGCAAGGTGGCCGCACAATGGCAGCATCCTACTGCGGGAAGGCCGGGTCTTTCACCTTTTGCAGAGCTTGGAGACCAGGCGCAGCCTGAACACACAAGAACAGGCTTGGCAGCAGCTTGATCTTCATGATTATTGCACGGAATTGCACGATTGCACCGTCACCGTCATCCCTTAAGGAGGAGTACCACCGTCATCCCTGAGGAGGAGAAGCACGTCAACATGTTCTCTCACTCTCAGACACGTTGTCGTGGGGCTGGGCGTGGGCACATCGATGTTGTCGGACGGGAACGGTAGCGGCCAGAAGTCCGACGCAATCAGCTGCCTGAAGATGGAGCTATCGAGTCACGTCTCCAGGAAGGGAGAGCAGCGATGGGCCGGGCTGCTCTTCGGCGGTGCCAGTGTGCTCGTGCTGCCCCATGAGTGCTGCTAGTTTCTTGGCGAGTTTATTTCGGGTGTCACACATGGCTTGGGGTTGCCTCCAAGAGCTGTGAAACAACAATAAACGCAGATCAGATCTTCACCAGATTCCGCCACCAAAACCGCCGGATCCCTCTCGGACGCGGTGTACATGCCTCATGGTATCGCCATCTCTCATCTTGCTAGTTGTCCCCGGCGAGAGACAGCCAAAATCGGGTTCCGTTTGCATATTGGTCAGATCCGGGACGAAACGGCTGCGCTTTCCAAGCTGCAGTCGTACTGTGGGGGTGGCCATCGAGGGCGTCGACTAGTCCATCACTGAGCTGCTGCCAAAGCATCCGGCTTCTTACACTAGGCGATAGAGTCGCTATTTTCCTACCGAGCATCCACTCTAGACTTGCTGGCTGCCTACGGACTCATGTGACAAATGCGCCAGCTCAACCTGGGAGCACCGCACAGGTGAGCTGCTGGGACCGCGTCGGCTTCGGTTGCTGCGCTTGTTGACGCTGGTCGCACAATGCTGATTTAATTCCTGCCAGGTTGTGCAGCGACCAGTGCATGGTGAGTGCAGGGTGTTGGGCCACGGCGTTGCCGCCGGGCAGGTGGTGCCGCCACAGCGCGGCCTCGCCACGTCGATCAGAAGCGTCCAGCACCCCGTCGCAGTCAGATCCAGCCTTTCGTGCCCAGCGCAAGCATTGGCGGAACCCGCAGGTGCCGCAGCAGCCGCAGCGCAACCACCAACCGCTGGGATTCTGGCGCTCAAGGAGTGGGCAGTGACGTGCGCCGCGCTGGGCACCGGGCAGCAGACGGTGGGCAGTCGACGGCCAGTCCTTTTGCTTTACCTGTGCAGGATGTACTTTGAGCCTGTCAGCCACCAGGCTGTCTGGATTTGCAGCGCACAAGCCTTCGAGAACACATCGTGTACACACCCTCATGGTCCATATTGCTGCTGGGAGAAGTATAAAAGGCGTGCTGTGTCTCAAATTCAAACCTGAAGCCACACTGCCGATCACCAGGTGGTGCTGCGGAAGGGCGGCATCGACGAGCCGGCCTTCGCGCTGCCAGCCGCCCGCTTCCTGCTGTTTCCCACCTCCTTCCATTCCGGAGCGGATCTGGTCAAGCCCCTCGCCGCCACCCGCTACTCAGAGGTGCGCCCGAGAGGCAAAATTCCTTGGCTACTGCTGCTGCTGCTGCTGCTGCTGCTGCTGCTGCTGCTGCTGCTGCTGCTGCTGCTGCTGCTGATGCTGCCGCCTGGCCATTCCTTCCACTCTCGCGCTAACCTGGTCGAGCCCCTCACCGCCGCCGCCTTTGGAAGTTGCGTTCAGAAGATTGCTGTTTCCACTGTCTGCCGCCCTGTTTAAAGGGTTCATGCCTCCGGTCACCCACCCAGGGATTTGAAAGCCATGCATGGCTTGTGGAGCTCTTCTTATTGCTGGCACTTAGACTGCACGCGCACCAGGGCAGAAGCTGATGATAATGCCGGCGTCCCCGGCCCCTGTGTGCGTCGCGCACGCTGGATTGCCACCCGCAAGGTCTCAGCGCCGGCGCTGGGCACACCCCATGCCGCAGGAGCTACAGGCAGAGCCCAATTAGCAAGCTGCTGGTCTTCAGCGTGGGGTGGGAGGACACCTGCGCCTGAGCTGGTAGGCATGTGCCGCAGGAGTTGCAGGCAGAGCCCAAGGAACAGTCAGTGCTGAGCGTCGGCGTGGCGGCGGAGGTGACTGGCGCGTGGACCACAGCCGATCCGGGGGTGGTGGCTGCGCTGAACGCGCTCCATGTGTGGACGCCGCAGTATCTAGAGAAGAGGTGGGTCGATGGCGGGGCGTCTGGAATTGCTGTGGGGGAGCGGCACAGGCTGGCTGCTGTAGCGCCACGCGGCGCAGCCTGCCATAACCGAATGCCTTGCATATGAGCACATCGATGCTGCTTCTTGCTTTTCTTGTGGTACGAAGTCCCTTGCAACAAAAGGAATTTAGTGAAGGACAACAGGCTGCTCAATGTTTGCAAAGGATGCGATGGCGGCAGAAGCAGCCCATCACGGTGTTGGAGCTGCACTGCCGGCGGCTGGCGGTACCGCTGACACTGCAGAACGCCCCACAACTTTGGGGCTGCTTCAGCTGGGTGACGCTACCGGCACCGGAGGGGGCGGACTTTGAAATGCTGTGGGCGGACGGCACGGCTGCGCTGACGGACGTGGACTACATGCAGCAGCAGTCGGCTTGCAGGCAGGCTCTGGAGCAGCTTGATGGAGTCAGCTGTTGGAAGTGAGATACCTTTGACTTCCTGAAAGGGAAGTGCCTGTCGATGAGCTGCTCGGAGCGAGGAGGTACCTTTTGTGCGATGCCTGCGCCGTTCGCTTACTTCTCAAGAGGCAGTTCTTTACAGGGAAAATTCACGCCAGCACAGTGACTTTACAGGCCAAGCAATCAGCGTCTGACACTGAATGCACTCGACAGATTGATTCGCAACAAAGCGCACAGAAGCGGACAAGTGCTAACTGACCCAGTGACGGCTAGGACCTACATGCAATACTCTATAATTCCAGGAATACCTTGTGTACCGTACATGGCTGACATGCATCATGATCAGGTCAGAAGGACCAAATCACAAACTGGTAGGAAGGCGACCCACATCATCGCCTCATCACGAAAACCATGCTAATGGCGGCGCAGGGCCGCAGGCACCGATCAAGAACTGACCGTATGCCGACTGGCCGACGCCGACGCCTCATCTCACTGCACCAACGCCCCACAACGCCCACACAAGGCCAGTCGAGACGACGGCAACCGCCAGCGTGTATAGGGGCGTGTACCTCCGGTTTGAAAGGCAAACGTGAAAGCTGAAAACAACTCACTGAAGGACTTAGGTAGAAGCCACAGAGATGAGATGGGAGTGCTCACCAGAAACACGACCACTTAAAACTCGTGGACTATGGTACGACGGGGCTCAGGACCAGTGGATATGTGGATACTCAGCGCTGCTCCCGCTTCGCTTGGCCTGATTTCAAATTTCGGGTTGGCTTAATCATCATCATGGGTGGCAGATTAGGCCGAGTCTCGCGCGCGGCCAAACACCGACATGAATATTTCCCCATTGCCTCCGTCCTGCAGGACAACCCCACCCTGCGTGCATCTGTAGTGCAATTTGGAGCAGCTGCAGCAATCGCAACAGCTTGCGCAGCCTCCACAGCCGCCGGAAGTGCAGCAGACGATCGACACTGACGAGGAGCTGGAACAGGAGCCAGCACAGCCGGGAGTCAAAGGTGCCACGATTTTACGTTGTCTGAAAGCTAAAATCCGGCTCGTTCCGTGTGTTGCGTCCGCCTCAGGTGCGGCAAAGTCATTGTGGGGTGTGCGCAGTTGTGGAGCTCTTCACCGCAGCCGGGCCGTGCCGTGCGTGATGTCCGAGTTTAAGGGTGTTTCGCCAGGAGCACGACGACGAGGCTGCGCTGCAGATCTTCAAGGCGAGCGCGATAGACGCAAAAATGCATGCGGCGCGCCTCCCTCAATGCCAATGGACTCATGAAAGGGTGTTACATGGACTGGGTGCAGGTCAACGCAGCCAAGTGCATGCTCCTTGAGGAGGCGAGGCAGCACGCGAGGCACTGCGCCCCGAAGTTCTTGATCTACAAAGTGCGTGCATTGTTCAGCGCCCGCAGTCAACGCGACCCGACCTGCGCCAGCATGATGCGCAATTGATGCAACAAGTCACTATACTGTTGATTTCGACCGCTTGTCACGCACGCAGGATGGCATACTAAAGCAGATTGTCAATGGCGCAAGGTTCCCCGCCATTTCAGAGACAGCAAGATATTGCTGCAGCCGGATCCAGTCGCGACCTTGCGGGTGCGCCTCCGAGCGCCTCTCAAGGCGATGCTAAGCTTGGACTCTGTTTCGAGGTCGTACTCCTTGCGGCAAGTGGTGCCATTCCTGTCTTGCCCAGGAACCTCAAGAGAACCCCTTTGCAGCCGCGATTGCGGCAAGTCCCGCGGCGGCGGCGCCAGTGCAACGACTTGAGGAACCGCAGGGAGAATACAACCAGCTGCTGGCGGCATTGTCGTCGACGGGAGCAGCACTGGGGTTTTAAATCTGAGGCGGGCTTCGGGCACTCCTAAATTGCTGGCACCGGCTCACTGCAATTGAGAGTGATCAAAGTGCCACGGATGGCGACATTGGATCCGCACATCCGACTGCTCGTTCCGCATCTTCATCAATTGTTCTGAACAATGCAGCTGCACAAGCATTGCAGTCTTGCAGCTCCACATCATTTTGCAAGCCCCTCTCATCACCACTGCACCCGCCACACTGCTCCTGCTCAAACATGTGGCCATACTGCACGGCAGCGCAGGCCCGACGGCTGTTGACTGCCCTACCTAATTTTGTGGAAAGCCACTGCTGCTGCCATCACTTCTGATGATCCCCATCGTTCGATAGACTTCTACGGCCGGTATGGAATCGAAAAGTCGTACGCCTTGCCCGGCTTGGCGCACTCGTAGGCGCACTGCCGCCGGCAGCCGCGCAGCACCTTCTCCTGGGCCTTCCCGCTGACCTTGAACCCTAGCTCCTGCCGGCTCTCTGAGGTGTAGGCTGCGAGGCCGTCCTGGCAGGCATCGCGGCACGACGCCGCGCACGCCGGTTTGAGCTCGGCATCCGTCGCGCCGCGGCACGTGCGGTCGCCGATTGCATTTACCTGCGTGGGTTCGAACCTGAGTCAATTTGCGGGGTGCGGACAGCAGCAAGGGTTCAGAGAATGCGGCGCAGGGTGTGGCGGAGCGGCGACGTGGCACGCATGCTGCACGCATTTTCGCCAGCACCGTGCCATTGGCGGTGGCCAGTTGCGGCCAGGCCCGCGCCTTCACTGGGCCACAAGGACAGGGAGTGCCCTCATCAGAGCTCACCCGAGCGCCAGTGGGGAGGCCCTGGAAGCTGGGGGTTTCCTGGCCAGCCGCAATGGCCGCTGTGCATGTCTCCACGGTGAAGCCCCGTCGCCGCGACACGATCTGCACAGCAGTTTCGGCTGTATCAAGACCCAGCGCTCGTATGAGTTGGGACACGGTCAAGACATTGGGCAGCGGTCAGATTGACGACCATCGCAGCAGACAACCCACCTTCTCGCCGTCCATTTTGTCTATGAAGAACCGCTTGAACGTTGTGCCGTACAGCGTGAAGGGATCAACAGGCTCTTCGAGGTCGTCTCCTCCCCCGAAAAGTCCTGCCAGCTCTGACACGGGATTCGGCAGGCTGCTGCCGCCGCCGCCGCCGCGATGCTGCTGGTCGGCGGCTGCTCGGTCCGCCATTCCGCCTTGCGGCGGCGGCACTGTAGCGGCGGCGCTGCACGCCTCTGCACGTTCGGGCGACAGAGCTAGTGATGCTGCGGAGGCAGGGCAGCCGGCGATGAGCATGCACGCCGCTGCGGCGGCGGCGGCGGATTGACTGAGCATCTGGCGCCATGCGGCGGCTGGCGGCGCAGCGGTGGCAACCCCTTTCGAGACATGCGCATCAGCTCGGCTTGCGCCCAAGGCGTGCCGTTCCCGGTGCGACATCCGCCTGCATATAACCCCAAAGCATGAGCGCCGAAGGAGTTGGGCACTGCAATTGCACACAAAGCAACGTTGAGCAATCAGTCGACCTGGTAGATGGTCGAGGTCTGCTGCACGGTGGATGGTCACGAGCGCCTGTTGACTGCTGCATCTGCCGCCACCTGAGGCCGGTTGCACTGTGCTTTGTGCACTGCAGTCTGCGATCCATGTTGGGTGCAGCTACAGGGTGGCTGCAAAGTGATGTATGGGGTACCACAGCTCTGCCTGCGAAGTTGCGGTGCAATTCTGGCTGGATACTTCTGAAACAGTCTCAGCTGCAGCTGGCAATCCGAGCTGCAGATGGCCAGGAAGGTGAGAAGGTTGATCGAGACCAGCGGCAATCAGTGTTGGACAACACAGCTGTGTCTCATTGTCACGTGCACTCCACAGTCAAGTGAGTGCAAAACTTGCCAAAATTGCATGCAATGTTTGCTGCAGATCAACTTTGCCACGTCATCAGCGGAAGCACGGCGTGTTGTTGGAGAAGGATGTGATGCAGCATGGAGACAAGGATGTAGACGTTGACACAGCAACTATGCAGTCGGGCTAGGACAGCTGAGCACTTGCGTCGTTCGTATCGAGAAACATCCGCGAGACTGGCAGACTGCTCACCCTGCGATCACAGGGCCTGCCTGAGAGTTGAGGCGGATCCCGACATCAGCACATTTCCGGAACGCTCCTCAGCCCCACGGCAGCATTCGCAGCCTGCCGCCATGATGTTTACCCCCACAACTAGCATGCTGCCGTCAGTTTGCCACTGCACGCCCAGGCAAGCTCGCGCCGCTCCGTTGCACAACGCTGGCGGCCATGGCACGTCGCTGCGGGTTGCACACCGCCCGCGGCAGGTACAGCGGTGCGCAGCTCAGCGGCAGACCATCTGCAGCGCGCAGACCGCGCAGGTGCTGCCCCACAGGACGTTCCAAACGCATTTTCTAAATTTCCTCTGGACTGCATCAGCCTCTATCGACAGCACCCGTGTATGTCGGTTGCAGCCTGCGTTTGGCCTGACAGCAACGGACCTTGCGACTTCCCCATTTCCGTAGGAGGGAAAGCTGATCAGTCAGGTGGAAATTCCCGCCTTCATCCCGCGGCAGGACCTCATGGAGCAGCTCACCCGCTGGGCGCAGACAGCCGCGCAGGACGACGGCCACGCCAACTTCGGGTGAGCAGGTCAAACTTACAGCAAGCTGTGCTACGCTATTTCAACTTCGGCCTCGAATGGAGGTGGAGTGAGGCAGATATTTCGATGTGAATATCTGACGCGGCATACCGCACGCAGCCCATCCTGCTGGACCATTACGCCGGCGGTACCCTCCCACGCTGATCCGTGTGCCGGGCGCGCAGGCTGCCAATGCGCGTGCTGAAGCTGGAGGACGACAGCGGCGTGCCGAGCGGTTTCGTCGTCGAGATTGTGCGCGACGGTATCACGGAGTCCAAAATCGGCATCGTGTTCGACGGCGAGGTGCGGCCTCCTGCCACCTGCAGCGCTTCCTTCCCTGTCGGGCAACCCAATCTCGCCGTGCCACGCCGCCTGGTCCATGCACATCGGCATGGAGTCACAGTCCAATCGCCCTTGCAGCAGAGCGGATCCATGGACCACGACAGCGCGTCGCCAAGCCTGCCGGAAGCTGTCAGAAGCTCGATGATGAGTTGCTGGACCATGCGCTGCGCACAGGTCACGTCCAAGTACGAGTGGGTGGGCCGCGGAGCGGACGGCTTCCCCAGCCTGGAAGGCAAGGTCACTGAGATTCGGGGCAAGCACCTCATGATCAGGTGCGCCTCGCCGTGGGTGTCAACTCTGCGCCCGCGACCCTAACTCGCCCGTGTTGCCGCCGGCGGCGGCGGCGCGGCGGCGAGCAGGCCCAGCAGCGGCGGCGGTTGCGGCCGCGGCGACAGCAGCCGCTGTGCGGTGGCAACGGCGGCTGTGGCAGTGGCCGGGGCGTTGGCAGGCCACGGCGTTGTCCATCGGCTGCGGCAGTGCCTGTGCAGGAGCGCCTGGCATGTGGGCTGTGCCAGCCCCAGCAGCCATGGGACATGCCCACAGCACACAGCAACACTGCAGCAGCTGACCTGCTGGCGCCGGGCGTCCCCCATGCTCCAGAAGCTGCCGGTGTCGATGCGTCAGCCATACAGAACGCTGTCTGTCCCCCCCAGCGGCCCGGGGGCCAGCGAGCCGCAAGCGCAGTGGCGGGATCAGCACCGCAGCACACGCCGTGATCTTGAACCCCTGCTGGAATGCAGGAAGCTGGACGACAACAAGGTCGACGAGCAGCTGCGCTCGGCAATTCGCGGCTTCTGCGAGGCTCTGGTGTCAGCACTCAACAAGTGCGCCACGCTTCATCCAACAGCCAATATGGATGCGCAAATGGATGCGCAATCTTGCGTAAGCACCCGCGTGCCGCAGCATGTGAACGCGCCCCTTGCCCAATATGCAGTCATGTATGGGGGCAGCAGAGCGAAAGTGTGCACACTTCTTCGGTGCAGGTACTACGCCTTCGGATCTGCATTCACAGACGACACGACATAGAGCCGCTGACGATCTCAATCCTCATACGCCACTCAGAGGGTCCTGAGTCCAATGATCAACCGTGGTCCGGCTGACAGCGGAAGTGCAGTGTCGGGAACTGGTGAGGAGGGATGGACGCTGCTCACCGCTGTGAGGCTCGTCCTGCCTGCGTGCCACCATCGAACGCCAGTGCTGATTGACTGGAGTGGGAGCTTGTCGTACGCCAGCCCTGCGTCGTGCTTGCTGACGGCGAGATCTTCTTCTGTAAAAACTGCAATAGTTTCACACAGCTTTGCACCGCCAAACGTCCTTCCATACAGGTCCTCCGCAAACGAACCCTTTCGCTTTATGCTCTCACCCTCCAGCCTGAACATCAATCCATGATACCTGCTGTGCTTCCTCAATATCAGGTGACAACAGGTGCGCTGCCTCAGAACTGCCACGATAACCTATATTACACGGATGACAGCTGTGCTGCCGCCCAAACAGAGCACAGTGTCACCTGGCAACGATGTCATGCGATGCGCTCAAATTTTTTGCGAGCCACCAGAGGCTCTGTGTCCGTGCCCTCTGAGGACACTCTATGGCCGCTCTCACTTCATTGCGACTCTGTCGCGGGTGCCTTACGGACCCGCACCTTCACCCGTTTCCTGCTGCCGCTGCCGCCAGCGGCGCCAGCGCCGCCGCTGCGGTGATCCGGTAGCCTCACTTCCTCCCAGTCGGAGTTCCCCTCGCTCGCCTCGCCGCTGCCGTCTGCCCTGTGCTCGCCGCTGTCGCTTTTGCCGCCATCAGTGCCCGTCTCGCCGCCGCCATCCGCAACCCCGCTGCCGTGTGCTGCGCCACCACTGCCTGCTACTCCGCCGGCGCCGCCTGCCGCCTTGCTCCCGCTCTCTGACCTATCGCTGCCAGGACCCGCTGCCTCGCGGCCGTTTCCGCCCCGGTGTGCTGCCTCCTCTGCTGCGTCGTGCTGGCTGCCCATGCCGGTGCTGCTGTGGCGGCCCATGACTCCACTGGCTGCCTCTGGCGACGAGTCGTTGCGAGCCGACTCTGACGCTGCGCCCTGGGCAGTGGCGCCGGCCACTCCAGCGGCGCGCGTGCCGTTGCGCCAGCCCCGCGGCCGGATGTGACTGCTGCCATTTGCCAGATACTGCGCATACAGCGCCGATGGCTTCGAACCGAACATGACCTCCTGCAGACAAGCACCGTGGCATGTTGAGGAGTGCCAGCCCAGATGTGGGCAGTGCATGCAAGACTGGCTGTCCAACGCCGCAGCCCATCTGCTGTCAGTCTCACGCCCATGCGGGAACGGCTGAGCAAACCACAGGACGGCGCCGCGGCCGCCTCCCAGCCACTGCTGCCTTCAGTGTCACCAGCCTAGACAGGCATCTGCTCTGTGAGCCGCCCCCTGCAACATGCAATCCACAAAAAAATCCGAACCCAAACCCACCTGGTGCGGGTAGTGGCGGACGAAAACGCGCGAGGCCAGCAGCGCCTTCTGGTGTCCCGGCTGCGGCACCGCGGCGGTCCACGCCGAGACGCTGATGCCCGCCCACTCGTCCCGCCCGCCGCCCGCCGCCAGCAGCTCCTTGATGGCCGCCAGGCCGCCGTCACGCCGGGCGCCCTTGCACATGTGGCAGGAGGTTCTCGAGGTTAGGGTTTAGGGTTTGCCGTGGCAGCCCTGGGACGGACTTCGTGTAGGCGCCGGCGGTGCTGCCAGCTGGCATCTTGGAATGCGACAGCTGGCCATGTCACATCGACGGAAGCATGCACAGACCAGAACGTGAGCTACGCCGCTGTGCATTTGAAAGTGTTGGGTGAGGGCCGCTGAAGGACGTTGTCAGGGGAGCTCACCTTATCCAGCAAGCCCGCCACCTGGCACCCAGCATAATTGATAATCAGTGCACAGCAAGCGTCCAGGACCAGCAATCACTTGCGGCAAGAGAACCAAAACATCAGCTGAGTAACGCCAAATCATCCATTAGCTAAGTAATCCCAACCATTTGGTACCTTGAACTCGTCGGCTGCCGCCTCTACCACCGAGTGCAGCGCATCTGCGGGCAGCAGACCATGTATGAGCCAGATCGTGCAGCCCCCGCTCTTTGGCAACAACACATTATGCAACGCCTGCACCATTCACCAGCCCGCTGGTGTGAGGCAGCATGCAAGGGTGCGACGGCGGCTATGCGTCACGAGTGAGCACCGCGTGACACTCTGCAGGGTCTGTGCCAGGCATCTCCCGAACCCGCTGAAACGGACAGCCTCGCTGGGATGTGGTGCCTGCGCATGCGCCATGCAATCGCTGTGCAAACGCAGCGCCTGAGGTCGCACCATGGCCTGGGCGGGCTGGGAGTTTAGAGTTTAGGCCCACCGTGGCAGTTGATGCCCATGTCGGCGATGCTGGTGGCCACGTGCGACAGCAGCCCGATGCGGCCGCCCGCGACGCCGTACACCGCCGCCGCGTCTGCCGGCGACACCCCGCGTCCTGTTAGGTACTTCAGGGCCTCGTCTTCCGTCACGTCGTCCACCGTCACAAAGCCGCTGACGTTGGCGCGCGACCAGCTGGATCGGCCTGCAGAGCGAGTAGCGATACCCCTTTCAGGGTTTAGCCTGCCGGCACGGAGCCGGTGACATCGGCGCGCGGCCGACCGGAGCCGCCCCTTGCGCAGGGGCCGAGCCTTGACGTTCCACGGTCCTGCCGAGGCTGCTGTGCGCAGAGCAAGGAGTTCCTCGATCGTGCCGTGAGCTTGCGGCCCACATTGCATAGGAAGAGGCGACAGGGCACAGCAGCACGCAAGCCTACCGCGTCAGTCAGACGCGCCCGAGGGCACGCACAGCGCACAGGACACCGGAAGACACATCCCACTGCCGCAGCTGCTCGCATAGGCCTCGAAAGTAGCACAGGGTCGATAGTTTGATCTGTCTTGGTGTAGGCTTCAGGCGCATGAGACTGCGCGCAGGACTGAGCCACAGCAGGCTTGGGGGGCAGGACCGCACGCTTCATCTGGGACAGCGCCGGGCCGTCGGACAGCACGAACACGACGCGCAGCAGGCCCGCGTTGGACCATGCCTTGGCATGCCCCTGCAGCTCTTCCAGCAGCCCCGGCTGCTTCTCCGCCAGCCTGCGGAGCAGTCGGGCGGGAACCAAGGCATCAGAGTAGGGCCAAGGACCACGACTCAGGGGGATGATGTCAAGGGGCACCGCGCAGCCTGCAGCCGCTCCAGCAGCCCCGGCTGCTGTGGCACCAGCCTGCAGCAGGGGGCGGGAAGCGAGGTTCGGGGGCTGTTACCGCCCACAAGCCTCGCGAGGGAAACATACGCCGTCGCACGGTCCTTGGTGCGTTCCACCGAAGCCCTWGCTGCCCWGCCAAGSATGCAGCWGTGCGATWGCTTAGAACCCGCCCCCCTCAACCCCCCTCATCAAACCAAAACTCCAGGCCCGCCGCCTGTTGCCCGGGCGGCAAGGCCWACATGTTGTGAAACCTTGTCCCTGCTTAGATCTAGCTCACCTGTCGACATCATCAAAAACCAGCACCACCGGCCGTCGCGTGCGCAGCTGGTATGCGCGAGCCCCCCTGACCAGCGCGTCGATCGCGGTGTCAATCTGGTCCTTGCACTCGCCGCTGCCACCACCCGGGAATACTGCCTGCGCAGGGGACAACAACACTCCATGCCCTGCGTACTTCCTGCTCGCTCGACTCGCAGCTGTGGAGAGAGGCGGCAAAGCGTCCAGGACCAGAGTGCAAAACTGCAAGCGTGGATGCTGCACTGTGGCTTTTCCACCACTGTTTCGTGAGCGTACCTTGACCAGGTTGCTTTGCACCATGTTGATCACGTTGAGCGCCCCACCCTGGACTGGAAAGCACAGCCTGCCATCACGATGAGCGCTGCTGGCTGTCCTTCGTGCTCAGGGGGGGCACAATTGGCATTGGGAGTGGATTGTGTCGGCGTGTCTGCTGCCATGCAGAGTCGCGCACATGCATGACTCACAATCGATGGCCTGCGCCAGCTCCGAGCCGAACATATCAGGCACGGTAATCTGGACATAAATGACGCCCGCGCCGACCTGTAAGCGCCCGAAAGGTGCCACATTTTCGTTTGAGCATGTGCATGCGACCGGAGCAGAAACAGCAGCCTTGTAGCAGGCAAGGTGATCAACACTCTTCGACAGTCTTGCACACACCACAGTGGTGGGCTCACACGCAGCAGCAGTGGCACACACGTGGCGGGACACACCTCCTCACATGCAAGGCGCACAATGTGCGTCTTGCCGCTGCAGGGAGCAGAAAGTCTCGTAATTGCATGGTCATCGCATGGCTCGTTACACAGTGCTCCACGTGCCTGGCTGCCGCTCAGTCCAATCGTCAAGACGTTCCACCAGAGTGCACATAACATGACCTGAAAGGGGGACTCAAGTTGTAGTAGTGACACGTCGCAGAGGGGCAATTCTCCTGCCAGTGTGTTGGCAAGAACTTCAAGGTGAGGAAGGAAAGGCAACGACTCAACGAGTTGGGGGCGCCGAGGATGCAGTAGTATGCATCGCTTGGCAGGTCGTCGCCGGGCTGCAGCAACCGCGAGACGCGCTTCATGAGGTCCGGCCGCCGCTGGAAGTGGCGGGCCTGCGTCCCCCGCGACACCAGCTGTGCAGATGCCGAGCAGAAGCCCCCCGAAATGCGCCTGCGTGGCCCGCTCGTATAATATGAACAGGTGTTGCAGGACGACCGAAGCGACGTTGGAGGAGGATGGCGCAGGGAGACGCGGGCCATGCGATGATCCGCAACACAGGCATGCTCGCTCTGGGATCCATTCCAAATGGCCGTGTCCGTGCAAATGCGCAGTGTAACAATTGTGGTCTTGCAATCCTCACTGATAGACGCGGTGGCTGTTCCACCGGGTGCAAGCCCATGCGGAGAGGCCCTGAGCGCCAACGACCCCGCCGCCACCGACCACGATGCGCTTGAGCCAGCGCTGGATGTCGGCGCTGCTGCTATCGAAGATTTTCTGGAAGTTCATCGCCATGACTGCTTAGCACAGCCGGCCCGCCGCCGCTGCCGGCGCGGGCCTCACATCAGGCATCAAGGTGCCAATGACGTTCCAACTGCAGCAAGTTCTTGCAGAAGCAGTTAAACCTAGTGCGGCCTGAAGGCATCCTGCTAGCAGAGTTGAAAGCATGTTTAGTTTCCGGATCAGAAATGATTGATGTACGACATACCAAGGCATCAAGAGATACTGCACAAGCCACGATACCGCAACAGCACTAGTATCATCTGTTTTGCCATCTGAGAACCGCGCGACCCACGCCGGCGCAAGCCACACATCCTTATTCCTTTTCGGAACAAATGCCGAATGCTCCCCGTGTTTGTGCAATTGCTCACGCACCTTGAGAGGTTGAAGCAACTTTCGCACAGGCGCTGACCTTTCCCATCAGCAAGAACAGCCGATCTGAGCTGTCTGAGCGCTTTCACCAGCAGCTTATCATCAGCTGAAGTCGTTGTACTTGTCGGGGCGAACGATTCGACTCTGTGTGCGAGGGCGCTGGATGCGGTCGGTGACCGACAGCGTGAAGGAAGGGCGCGGTGGTCGAGGTGAGCGCTGCAGGCTTGCAAACCAGCACCTACTCGTTCGCATCGATCAGATGCTTCTCTGATACATCGGCGACGCGACTGCGTCAGCCCTGTATCGCTGTAGGCAACGGGTTTGACAACTGGCGCGCACACCGACGGGGTCGTGCTTGTGATGTTTCGCCCAGCGATCGGGCCGTCAGCCTAGGAGCAGCGCCACATTCATGTCGTAGCGATGGTGCATGACGGGCCATCCGGCGCCGTCGCTTCGTGGCGACATGCCCTGGTCGCCCTCCCATCACTCCTGCTGTGGTAGTTGCACCGCATAGGACATAGGCTGCCATTCCGCGTCGCGCGTTTTGTGCGTAAGACGCGTGCAATGCCGTGCATGTGAGCTCTCTGACTTGCTCGCCGCTTTTCTCGGTAGCGAACACGTGAGGGTGCTCGCACTGGTAAGGACTTGGTGACCTTTCTTGCGTCAGTTGCCCATGCGGGGTTCATACAAGCGCTACAGTGTTTTGAACGTCTCAGCGCGGGGACGCTAGCGCGCGTGTGGCCGTCAGTGCTGAGAAATTCCAGGTGATTAGCCAGGCTGTGATCGCCAGTTGAGACCTCCTCGGTGCGAACCTCGACTGTCGTGCACCTTCACCCGCACGAGCTTGCTCGCAGAGTCAGGCCCTTGTGATGCTACCGACTTGCGCCTACACACTAAGCAGGCCGAGCCCGCGCAGCACAGGGGTCAAGTCACAGCGCACCTGACTTGTGAACCGTTTCGTTTCAGCAGGGCTGTAGCAGCGCTTGCAGACCAGCTCGGTGGCGCGGCAATGTGCCACACGTCGCATTCCGAATGTATCACCTGATGTGACGGCGCATGCTGCCGCTTCCTGACGCTATGGTGGCGCTGCACAGGGACCCGCAGCCATGAGGCCGGAGGAGCCTCAGCCACCACGGCAGCAGGCGGCCGCAGGTGACACGGAGCAAGCAGCAGCAGCGTCTGCGGCGCTGACAGCGGCGGTCTCTGCGCCAGCAGCACTGCCAAGCGCCATTGCGGCGGAGGCTGGCAGCCCGCCGGCGACGGGTGCTGCAGCAGGGGCAGGCGGCTTTGCCTTTGCCGCGGCGGCAGGCTGCGCGACGCCCGCGCCGTTGGGCAAGCCGGTGCGGCCGCAGGCTGCCAGCAGTGGCGGCGGCGGCGGCAATCCGGCAGCAAAGCGGTCGCTTGCGCAGCTGCAGGCGGGCAGCGTGTCGGATGCGGGGCGGGGCGGCCCAGTGCAATCGGGAGCCTCCCAGCCCGGCGCACAGCAGACAAGCCAGCCAAACGGGCAGCATCAGCTTCAGCAGCTGCACCAGCCGCCGGCGAAGGCGGTGGCCTTCAGCAGCCCTAATGCGGGGCCGCCGCTCAGCCCAACAGGCGTACCGCCCTTCAGCCCGCTGACGGCCAGCCCGGGCACGCCCATGGAGCTGCGTGCGGCATCTGTCGCACTGCTGACGGTCAGTAGCATGCTGGGCACGTATCTGACATGAGAGTGAGATGCATGACCGGCGTGAGCGGCACCTGCGTGAATGACGTGGCGAACAGCTGCTGCACCGCTGCCGCCGTCCACGACACTCTCATTGCAGCTGCTCCTGCGGACGCGCCAGGGAGTTGACGAAGCGCTTCCGCCCGCCCTCTCTCGACGCGCTCCTCATGCCCTGTCGCTGGTGGCACCACCAGGCGGCGGGCGGCGGCAAACCGGGCGCCGCGCCGTCGCCGTCGGGCGCGCCGCTGCAGTACCTTGAGGCGCTGCTGGCGCGGCTGGGACAGCTGGACCGGGAGGGTTACTTCGAGGACCCCGTCGACGAGGACGAAGCGCCCGGGTGGGTGGCTGCCTGCGGGCCGGTCCGAGCGTACATGTCCAGGCCCGCCTGCCGATCCGTTCATTCCTGTGCCCGACACCGCGTCCGGTGCCCCGCGGGAGGTTCCCAACCCCAGGACGACTGAAATCAACGGAGGACTGTGCAGGAACGGGTTGCCCCGCCCATCGCTTTGCTCCAGAAGCCCGCGAGCAGCGGATACTGCTGTGACGCGCGCACGTGCTGTGCTGTCCCAGACGGCTTGCCCCCCTGCATATGCGCCACATGCAATCCTGGGGCAGTGCGACACACACCATGACGATAAGCTCAGACCTTTCAAACCTCTTTCAATCTCGTCCTGCAGGTACTACAGCTTCATAAAGCAGCCGCTGTGCTTTCGCGACATGCGCGAGCGGCTGCGGCGAGGGCAGTACCGCACCTGGGGCGGTCTCACGGACGACTTCGAGCTAATCTGCGCCAACGCGACTGCGTTCAACCAGAAGCGGTCGCAGGTGCACCGCGCGGCGGTCGCCATGCAGCGCGCCGGCCAGCTGCTGCTGCAGGTGGGTCGCTCTTCCTAGAGACATGTCTCCCTGCGGCATCTGCCGAAGTCCCTCACCCAAGCTCATCGTGCATGCGTGTTGATGTCACACATGCACTGCACTCACCGACAAGTTGCAGCGGTGCTCTGTGGAGCACAGCCACCGTGAAAGCGCCGCATGCTGGACTGTGCGCGACACCGCAGCGTGCTGACCGCCAGATGAGCAAACCCTCTTTCACGCAGAACGCGGAGCCTTCAGGCCGCATTGCTATTGCGGCGCTCCACCCGGAGGGGCCACGCGGCGCTGCTGCTGATGCGCGCCGCGAGAGGTTTGACCCGCGCACTACAGGTGAGACCGCTCTCGTTTCTCTGCAATTTCTGCCGTCTATAAATAAAAATGTGCCCACTGCACCCCAGCACACAGACTGCAGAACCATTTGTTGTGGGCCAAGTGGACACGGCTGTGCGTGCAATCCAAAAGCAGCCTCGCTTCGGGGTCAGCGTTGTGTGCACGAACTCCGCCTGACTCGCACCGTCTGCATGCTCGTGCAGGCAGCCACGCCGGCGGCGTCGTGCTGCGTCTGGGCGGCAGCCCGGTTGTGSCGCCGCCCGCCTCGCCCGCCGCCGCACTCACGCCGCCCGGCGTGCTGCGCTCGACGTCGCTGGCGGACACCGCCACGACGCCGGACGCGTCGGGCGGCAGCGGCGGCCGCGGTGGAGGCCCGCTAAACCCTGGCGACCAGCTAAACCCTGGCGAGCCGCTGGACACCGAGGACGAGGGCTACAGCAGCTACTCCGACATGGAGCCCGACCCGGGGCCGGGGTACCTCGGCAGCGCCGTCGCCGCGCGGGCGGCAGACGGCAGCGGTGGCGCAGGCGGCGCGACGGGCGCGTCGGCGGGCGGCGGCGGCGGCGGCGGCGGCAGCGCTGCCCGACCTCGGCGCCGTGCTCGGCAGCATCTCGAGGGCGCGACGCGGGTGCCGTGGCCGGCGCCCGCGGCCGGTGGGCCCGCCGCCACCACTGCCGCCACCGCCGCCGCCGCCGCCGCCGCAGCAGCAGCAGGTGGTGCGGCCAGCGGCGGGGCGCCTTCCGATGCGGCAACCTCCGGCCCMTCGACGTCCGGCGCGGCGTCGGGCGGCGGCGCGGGCGGCGGCTCCGGCGGCGCGGCCGGCGGCGGCAAGGCGCAGCGGGCACGCAGCCACCGTGCCGTGGCGCGTCCGCCCGGGCGCTCGGTGCGGACGAGCGCCTGGAAGGAGGCGCGGCGCGGCATCGAGTGGCGCGCCCGCTGGCTGCAGCTGCGGCTGCGCGGGCTGGCACACCAGCGGGAGCGCCATGCAGCGGCGCTTGCCGAGCTGCAGGTGGGCTGTCCTGTCGTCTGGCGGCTGAACTGTTGTAGACCTTCTCTGGCCTGGTTGCACCTGGTTTGCCGTGTGTCACCCTGGCTGGCGGCAGGGTGTGCAGGCCCGCGGGCGTCATTTGCCGACACCTGCCTGCAGGCGCGCAATCGGGCGGCTGCACTTGCAGCGGTCGCGCAGCCGGCGCCACCAGCCGCTGCCTCAGCCAAAGACACCAAGCAGGCGGCTACCCGAGAGGCTTCGCCAGCTGCAGCGGCCACCGTGCCAGCTGGCAGCCCGCCAGCGGCGGCAGAGACGGCGCCGCGGGCGGCGCCACCTCGGCCGAGGCCGCAGCGGCCTCAGCGGCGCAGCCACGGAAGCTGCGACGGAGCCGCCTGCGCGTGCCCGACGTCGCGCCGCCGCAGCTGGCGGCCCACCCCTGGTTTGCGATGCACGCCGGGCCGGCCGGCCGGCGGCGGCGGGGCCGCCGGCGGCGGGGTCGGCGGCGGCGGGCGCGGACGGTGCCGATGCGGCCTCGGAGGACGATGATGTCTGGTTTGCGGGGCGCTGCCACGCGATGCTGGACCTCATCGAGCGGCAGCGCATCATGACGCGCCGCATGGTCGCCTCCATGTGCCAGGTGCGCACGGCACGGGTGCGCACGGCACGGGTGCGCACACGGCTGCCGGGATGCTGCAGTGCCGAAGTGTTGCTTGTGTGACTCGCAGCTCCAGCGCGAGGAGCATGCTGGCAAGCCCACCACGTTCCTGACAGGCTTCCCCTGTCTGTGACTATGGCGGCCTGTCATGCCCTGTGCCTCGCGTCACAGCCTGATCTGCCAAGCAATTCCTGCATCCTAGTGCGATTCACCCATGCAGATGCAGGAGACCGGGCCGGCAGCGGAGGCCGCCGGCCGCAAGCCCGCCGCAGGCGCAGCCACCGGCAGCGGCGCCCTGCCGCGGGGCCGCGGCGGCGCCCGCCCGGCAGCGCGCGCGCCGCACCACCGGGCCGCCGGCGAAGCCCASCAAGCGGCGGCGGGAGGAGATGGCGGAGCCCGGGACGCCGCTGCTGACCTCTGGCATCGGCGCCCCCAAGTTCGTGGAGCGGCAGCAGGTGCGCACGGGGTTTAGGGTTTGGTTGTCCCCGCCGGGAGTGCCTCTAGAAGGCACGATGCTCGCATGTTTTGTTGCAAACCACAAGTCGGGACTGGGGTGTGACTTCCAGGATGGTCCGAACATCGCTGGACATGCGCACGGACCTGCTCGAGCGTGCGGCCCTCCGAGAGAGAAACGCAAGTCGCGTTGCCGTGGCCCACGAAGGCGGTCCCAGAAGGTTTGAACCTCCAGAGCGACTGCCGCGCAGGCGATGGAGATCCCGCTGCCGCAAGTGCGGCGGCTCACGCAGCAGGAGCTGTCCGTGCGACGCGCCGCGGTCGCCGCCTGGCGCGCCCGCCTCAAGTCGCAGCAGCAGGCCGCCGCCGCCGCCGCTGCCGTGGCGGTGCCCCTGACAGCACCCAGCCAACCGCCTCAGCAGCAGCAGCAGCAGCAGGGCGGGGGCGGCGGCAGGACGGCGGCGGCAGCGCAAGAGGGGGTAAGGCCTGCTGGCAGTGCCCCTGCCGCAGTGGCGGCGGCGGCGGCAGCGGCAGGGAGTAGCAGCGAGGAGGACAGTGGCGACGAGGCTTTCCTGCAGCGGCACCGCCCCCTGGAGATGGAGGAGCGCCAGCGCTTTCTGTCCTACGCCTCAGGTGGATCCCCCCCCTCTTTACATCTCAAAAGTCTCGCTGACAGCCTTGCGCCTTGAGCTGGCGGCTACCACAAGATGGGGCATTGCCGGCCTGCCTCTCGCCCTCTGGACACTTCTACTGCGTGGGACGTTCCGGGTCTCACAGAAGGGCAATCGTCTGTTGCAAAAGGCCATGCAACTAGCGACTGGGCAACAATTTCAGCGTCATCATTCATTTCCACCTTCACGATTTGAACCTTCTCATAACTCCACGGCTACTGCATTCGTGCAGGCGGCGTGCCGGGCACCATGAAGGCGCGGGCGAAGGGCGGCGGCTCCTCCAAAAAGCCCAAGCCGGGCGGCAACCCACGGTCGGCAGCTGGCGGCGGCCGCCCGGACTCTGCGCCCGCTCGCACCGCGACGGCGCCGCCCGCTATGATGGCGCCGCCMGCGGCCCGCGGCGGCGACGCTGACGCGAAGGCCGGCGGCGCGCCGGCCGGCGACGCCGGCACCACGSGCCGCAGCAGCGGCACGCGCCGCGGCAGCCGCGAGGTGGAGCGGCAGCGGAGCCGCAGCCGCGGCGGCGGGGCCGGTTCCGGCAGCAGGAGCCCCCTGCTCAACCTGCAGTCGGCCGGCGTGCCCGCGCAGCTGGCGGCTGAGGCCGTGGCCGCGGCGTGCGCACCCGCAGCTGCTGACAAGGCTTGTGCTGGCGGCGCGGCAGATGCCGCTGCCAAGGCACCAGCGACACAGCCGCCGAAGGGCAAGTGAAGGCGCTGGTGCGGCGCTGATGCGGAGGATGGTACAAGAGGGCGATGTACAAGGCAGCTTTCCGGCCCTCTGTAGTTCCATATGTGTGTTGCGACATGGGGTGGCTCAGCTTTGTATGCCGTGTAGCCAATGTTCTCGTAGTCGGCAGGTAGTGCCGCCAGAGCGCGGCAGCGCTGCAGGTTGTGTGTAGCATGCATGGCGTGCAGCAGAGGTTTGCTGTGCATGCAGCTTCCCTCCACATGTATTGTGTTCTTGTTTCCAAAGTCACACCGATGAAAGGCGGAGCACGAGTCAAAAGCTAGTTTCCACAGTACAACAGCTTCCTGCCTCCAAGATGCAGAATTGCAGCCTGCGGCTGGCTGGCACTCCGGCACCATAGCCCGTCTGCGCGCCAGTGAACTCATCAGAGTCGCTTTCGTGAATGTCGCGGTGGGATGCCTCCCACCAGCAGCTGGTCTTCACCTGCATTCACTGATCCTAGGCGACCTTGGGGCTCTGAGCTGTGGAATCACCGTGCTTCTTTTTGAATTCCTCCAACAGCAACAATCACGTCTAGGTAGCGCAAGGCGGCTCGAAAGAGGCTTGGCACTTGATCAAGGCGACGCCAAGGGAGCGTCATTCTCAAAGACACCTTGCATGTCCGCTAGCCAGGTGACACCTCACAAACCATTCAACGCAGTAACGCGACCTCTCTATCGCTGCATCGGTCGTCTGCACCAGCCATGGCATGCCCCTGGCGCTCATCCACCGGCCTCAGCGATGGCCGACTTGCCTTAACTGCCACACCCTGCACCAGTCACATCCTCCAATTTGTCACCAAAAAGCCCCAGACTGCGCAGGACACGGCCTACCTGCCCTTCCTACCGCAAGATGACACCGGCAGCGGCGCAGACCCGGCGGCGGAGGAGGTTGTGCAGCTGATCGGACAGGAGCTGGGGCAGCTGCTGGCGGCGCCCGACGCAGGGTTCTGGGCCACTGTGCGCGGCAACTCCTCGCTGCAGACGTGTCTGGACTCGTACCTCCAGAACTGCAGGCACGAAGTCGGTGGTGGCAGCGGTCGCGGCCTCCGATGCCTCGCATTGGGGTGCCACACTCGTACCCGCTGCCTCACACGACGCCCGTATGACAGCTTGATCCTTGCTGCAAGCATGTCTTGTCCTGCAAGCCGGATTCCGGGGATACCGTGAGACGCACAGCACAGCATGGTACCAAAGCGTGACACGCCGCGACCGGCTTCCGGCGTCCTGTTGAGGCGCCAGAGCTTTGAAAGCAATACCATGCCATGCAGGCGGCCACACGATGAGGGCCAGGAGGGGCCCCCCCCGTCAGCTGCGCGGCAGCTGCTCTCCCGCAATATCTTCATGGTCCTGCTCCGCATGTGAGCCGTACCAAATTCGGCAGAACACTGCACAATGCTGACGATGTATCTATATCTGATGGCTTCCCCAGCAATCTGCTGCCATACCCTTTGGCCCGTCTGGATGTGCATCTCAGCCCACCGAATTTGGAGCGGGGCAATGTTCTCTGCTGCAGGGCGCAAACCGCAGGGCAGCAGCCGGAGAACGGCGTGGCACTCGTGCGCCGCGGGCTGCTGAACGTGCCAAAGCTGCTGGATGTTGCAGTGCTGTATGGCGAGGCCAACCCTGCCCTGACGCAGCAGCTCATCTACCAGGTCTGCCAACACAGCAGTAGGAGAGCATCACACTGCCGCGCATGATACCAGCGGGTTACGAGAGTACAGATGCTGTCGTCCCGCATCCTACTGCATGCCTTGTTTCCTCCTGCTCGAACATCAGGTCCACAATCCGTCTGCGCCGTCGCAGCATGGCAGGCACCGGTAGCCGCTCCAATGACATGCGCCAGATGCGTGTGTGGTGTGCCGCGCCAGGCCCTTGCGGCGCAGCCGGGGACGGCGTCAGACCTACAGGGCCTGGCGGTGACCACCCAGCGCAACCTGGCGGACGTATGCGAGACGTGCTGCGGCCGCGTGAAGGGTGCCAAGGCGCTGCCGGCGGAGGTGCTGGAGGGGTTGACAGGTGCGGACGTGATTCAGGGTTTAGGACAGGCTGCACCGTGCGCGCAGCCGGTCAGCGAGCCAGACAGACTGCAAGGGGGAGCAACGAGGACGTCCGGCGTCGCTGTCTTTGCTATTTGCGGATGGTCCTCACCGCGTTCCAGACCGTGGGGCCCCGCAGAAGTCATGCTTTGGTGTTGCGGCGAGGTCCCACTCGCCCGGCGGACAGATGCTGCCGACTCTACGAGCCCATGGCGAGCGGGCTTTGGGGGCCAGCTGCCTGCCGCCGGCGACCTTGTCGGCACTCTGCGGGCCGTACCTCACACGCCTCGCCAAGGCTGGCTTTCCAGACTGCAGATGGCCTGGAGCACTTGGGGGCGTGCGCCTCATGCGGGCGACCTTGCCCGGCCCACGGCAACACGACCGCGGTCGAGAGGGGTCGTCCTCGCTTGTTTCCCATGGACATCCTGTCTTTGCCGCAGACGGCGTGGTCTACCTGCGGGACGCATGCCTGACGATGGCGGCCTTCCTGGCCGCCGCGCCCGCCGCCGCGCCGCTGCTGATGGGCTCGGACGGCGGCCTGCTGGCGGCGCTGGGACCGGTGCACGACGAGCTGGTGCCGGCGCTGTCGCAGGCGGCCAGGCGGCCAAACACAGCGGAGCGACCGGCGGCTCAGGTGAGGCGCGCCCGCCATGTTGGTAGGGGTTTTGGCGCGGGGTCCCCCAGGGACATCTGTTGGCTGTGATCGTAGTGCGCAGGCGAGCACCCAGTCTGGGAGGTTCTCATTCACGATTCATCGTGGCGTTTTAAGGTTTGCTGGTTTTGCAAGCACACCGGCGGTGTGTGCAACAGTCTGGGCGACGCCAAAGCCGCTGCCACGCTCAGTGAGCAGCTTGTTGCCGTCCCAGAAGCTGCGCTCACCGCCATGCTGTCAGCAGCGAGGTCCTCCGAAACCACCCCATGAATAAACCCTCGTGGTGAAGCTGTTTCCGAACTTAACCCACGGAACCCAGCTGGCCTCGACTTTTAAACGTTTCGTAACCCATCATGCTTCACCGTCCTGTGCTTGCAGATGCTGCGGCTGCTGGGCCACCTGCAGCTGGCGGCGCAGCAGGCGGGCGCGCAGCTGTTGCGGCAGTCCTGCCTTGTGCCGCACGCCCCACTGCCGGGGGGCGGCGCCAGCGGTGTCCCGGCAGCAGTGGACCCAATCGCCCGCGGCGAGCTGCTGCTCTCCGCACTCATCTCGCTAGGTGAAGGCTTGCTTTGTAAGTTTCGCAGTCGGCTGTTCCCACCTGGCTGACGGGTGCCTGTGCCGCCTGCAGCGCTTCGATGCACTTTCCGATCGAGGATGCCACCGGCAGAGCCTCGATCATACGGCCGGCTTGCCGGGATGCTGATAATGGCATCTCGTACGTGTGCTCAGCCTTGTCCCCTATCAACGGCGACTGGGCTTGTTTTAAATGGTGCTTCTTCCGCAAATACTGGGGCCGACCCTGGCTGAGCTTCCATGCACACGGCGCCTGCATGCGCATCGCAGGCCAGGGCTCAGGCACCGGCGCCAGCGGCTCGGGCGGCTTCCTGGCGGCAGTCTCCGACCGCCTGCAGCTTCCTGCTGCCATCTCCCGCGCGGCGTCAGAGGGCGCCCTGCAGCTGGACGCGGCGCAGCGGGACTACCTATCAGCGCTGCTGGGGTCCCCGCTGCCGGAGCCTGAGGCTGCGGCGGCGGGCGCTGCAGCTACCTCCCCGTCAGGTGGGCACATGCTGTTGCATGGCGGGCCGCTTGTCTAGCACCATCGCCCACACTCTTGGACACAGGGTGGTGCGGCCCTCGACACGCTCCAGTCGAGCCCAGTCGGAAGCCGCAAGAGCGCCTGCGGCGGCAGCAATGGCGCATGTGCCAAGCAGCTCACCAGGGGCCCGCACTGCCCGCGCATCCCATCAAGCAGCACGCTTGCCACGTAAAAAGGCTATATTGACTCACTCATAGAGCTGCGCCCCGTGTGCAGGGGCGGGGCCCAGCAGGATGGACGCCCAGCTGGCAGCGCAGATTGCACAGATCCGGGATGTGCTGCCCGACTATGGCAACGGCTTCCTGGCGGCCGCGCTGCAGGTGCGGCGTATTTCGAGGCTGGCGAGCCAGCTGAACGAGTCGGCTGTGTAAACGACGCGGCTGGTGGCCAAGGCCCTTGCGAGAGCCACCGCACGCGCCGCCCACGGCCTGGCTGCGGCTCTGACACAACGCACTGTGCTGGGTGCAGCAGTCGGCGCAATCGGCCGAAGCCGAAGTGTCAAGCGATCATGCATGTGCCTTCACAAGCAGCGGCCCGTGTTTGTGCCCGCGCCGTGAGCTGCATGTCGCGCTTGCCGCACTATGCACTAACGCAATGGGGGTCCGTTCCGTGTAGCACTTTGGGGGACGGCCTGAGCGTGTGATCGACACGCTGCTGGAGGGGTCGCTGCCGCCGGAGCTGGCTTCACTGGATCCGCACAGCACCGGCGTGCCGAACCCGGGCGCGCCGGCAGCCGGTGGGGCCAGCACCGCGGGTGCAGCCTTGCCAGGTCCTCTACCCGAGTGCTTAACCCTCAAAGCAATGTGCTGCAGAGCACACGCAACCTGGTTCACGCTGTACAAAAGCTCGCTTGCTGCCACAGCCGGCTGGAAAACTATCGCCACCCTCTGACCGTCTCGACATATGCCAGCAAGCCTGGGGGTGCGCTTCACACGGATGGAAGTCGATCGTGATGCCCTCGGCGTCAGACGCTGCGCGCCATGTGGAATTGATATACATCCTACTGAATAGATTGTACGTTTGCACGTATGCCGCAGGCGGCATGGCCTCGTGGGAGGGCCTTGCAGCGGACTCCGCCGCGCTGACGGCTGCCGGCGCTCCCGCGTCACGCTCGGCGCCGTCACCCTCGCTGGCCGCTGCCTCACGGCGGCCCCACAAGGTACACCCCGCTGGCGGTCCTGAGATGTGGTCGTACCCCAGAGTCAGATCAGATCATGCTCTGTTCCCTTCCGCATGCTGGACCGCACCCGCTGCGGCACACCCAGCAGACGTCAGATGCGATGGCTTTGCATCCGCACGCCAGCCACGATGCAGCCTGCGAACCCAGTGCCAGCTCTGCATGTGCTCAGCACCGAGGCAGCTTGTTCATGTTTCCGCGATGCGCAGGCGACAGCGCGTGCGCTGGACCGGCTGGCGGGCGCGGAGCGTGACGCCATCCGCGCCGCGGCGGAAGCTGCTCAGGTACCCTGGCAAGCGGTGATCCCCGCCTCGCGATGATCGTACACCCTGTGGCAGCTCGACTGAGCCATCCACCGAGACTGGATTGAGCAATGCGTCGAGACCTGTGGCACACGAGCACCAGCGAGGTCTGTGTGCAACACTCGTTTGACTCTGGGCGTTTGATCGGACACTGCAGTGGGAGTACGAAGACGAGTACGACGACTCGTTCGATGCATACGACGGGGGCGGCGCCGCTGACGGGCTGGCCGATGCAGAGGGTGGGTGCCCTGTGAGCCGCAACACCTCTTGCTGCAGGACCACTTGCCGCCGTCCATCCGCCTAATGGTGTCCGTTCGGTCGCATGCCGTGCAGCTGCGTCTGTGCATATTTTACTGGTGACTCAGCTCTCTGCATTTGAATTATGATTGCACCCATCTTCACCAATGAGGGGAGCCAAAACCTGGTGCCGTCATGTGCAGGGGACGAGCACGAGGCCCGGGTGGGGTCGGGCCGCAGCTTCGGTGGCCAGGGACGCGGTTACGGGCCGCCGCCGCCGCGGGGCGTCTTTGGCGGCCGGGGCGGCGGCGGCGCTGCGCCTGCGTTGGGCGGCCCTCGACCGGCAACGCTGCCGCAGCAGCCCCAGCAGCTGCAGCACCAGGGTCGTGGCGGCGGTCGCGGCCGCAGCGGCCAGCAGCAGGGCAGGTCCTGGGTCCTGGACGGCAGGATCTACAACTACAAGTGAGTGGCTGCTGGTTGGATCTATCCGGCCGGCGTTCAGGATCGCCTGCCTCCAAAGGACAGCAATGCTTCCTTTTACGATGGCAGTTTTGAAAAGAAAATCTAAGCCCTAAAGCCTAACCCTCAAAAAGCGTGAAGAGGACCAAGCTGGCCTCGCAATAGAGGATGTCACTCGGTCGGCTGCTCCACCGCAGGAAGCACAGTTTGGATTCTGTGGCCTTGCAAACCTTCGAGGCCTATGCTGTCGCAGAAAGGAGGGCGCAACAGAGGTGGCTGGTGGCGCAGAGGCCGCCCAGCGAGCTGCGACAGCCGCCCGTGCGGCGGCTCAGGCTATCCACGGCCTCGGCCCAGGCGGCAACGTGCCTCTGGCGCCGCAGCAGGGACCGCTGGCGCCGCCGCCGCAGCGCCAGCGACAGCAGCCCGATCTGCAGCAGCAGCAGCAGCAGCAGCAGCGGCATCAGGTAGCTGACGGCGCGGCCGACGCAGCCGAGGCTGCAGGCAGGGCAGACGGCGGCAGTCGCATGGGCAGGGATAACGGCGGCGGCGGCGGCGCGGCTGACGGCAGTAGTGGACGTGGTCGAGGTGGCAGGGGCGGCGGCAGGGGCGGTGCGGGTGATGGTGAGGGAGGCAGCGGCAACCCGCAGCGGGATCATGCAAGAAAAGACAAGAACAAGGCGGCGGTCGGGAATCACCACCGCAAAGACCGCGCGGCTCGCAAGACTGGCATGTTCTGATACAGGCTTCGCCTCAGAGAGAGGACATTCTATGTCGGCAGCAGAGCACAAGTCGAAACACAGCGACAGTGAATGATGCCATTTGCACAGCAGTTGCAGGCAGTCGGTGGTTGTATGGGGAGCGGCTGAGCATCTAGTTCACTATGACACTGTGAATCGTGCCATTCCGCTCTCCTTCTTCCTTCATGCGATGGACATCGATGCGCCTCGCCTGGTTCAGGCGGTGGTCTTTGCGGCACCCACTTGGACTAAATCAACATCTCGTTCTGCAGACAACCTGCCACTGCTAGGCTTGAAATGTCTGTGAACGACTGGCAAACGGCTGCTAGACTGCACTTTCACAAAGCTGTTGCAGAGCAGGCTCAGCGGCATTACATCGTGTACGCTTACATGTTGGTCGCACTAGTTGGGTGGCATTGAGCAGGTTGAAAGATGTCATGCCTTCTCATAGGTACGGAACAGAAAAACCTGCTACTGTTCAGACCTCTCTTGCCTTCTGGTTGCCGAGAGCGCATCACCCCTGGGCAACAGCCTCAGGAAACTCAAGGTCCGTGAAGCGCGCAGTCAGGATGCCTTGCGGAGGCGTTTCAGGGACAAGCTGCCGCGCGCCGAGCCGCCGCTGCCCCGCTGCCGCCCCTTGCCKCCGCGCGCCSCASGCGGCGCCACGCAGAACCGCGTGATGCCGCCGCCGCCGCCGCCGCTGCCCTGCGGCTCTCCGGCTGGCCACTCCTGGCCACCCTCGTCAGCGCGGCGCTCCTCCGCAGCACACCCCGGCTCCGGCCCTGACCTCCGCTCGGCGGCGCTCCCGCTGCCGCGGCCGTCCGTGGGCTGTCGGGTAGTCAGCGGTGGCCTGCTGCTGCGGCGCGGTTCGCTGGGTGCGCTGCGGCCGGGAGGCGGCGGCATGGCGTCTGGATGGCTTCTGCCGTCAGGCTGCCGCGCCACATCTGTTGCCGCTCCTGGGCCCGCGTAACTCGGCAGACGCAGGCGCTGCATGCGGCCGCCCAGCTGAGCCGTCGCACTGCTGATGTCAGCCTGACGGGCGGCAGCGGGGTGAGCATCTCCGCTGCCGACGCCGCCGCCGCGTTGCTGCTGCTGCTGCTGCACCACAGCTGGCTGCCGCGGCGGCTGCATGGCCACATCGGGAGCCACCGGCTGCTGCACAGGCGGCGCGGGCGCGGGCGGCCGCGGTGCGGCTGGCAGACTGGCCTGCAGCAGCGACCGCAGCATGCCGAACGCGCCGGACGTGTGGTCCAGCGGCGAAAACAACCCTGCAACATGGAGGGAGCACGAAGTGTCAAAACTCGGTCGGGCACGCAACCACTGCACTCCACATGGGCATCGGGTGCTGCCAGCCAGGAGAGCCCTTGCCACCTCTGAGAGCACGGCCACCACTGGATGGCTGGAACGATGGATGAGGCAGGGGTGTATGGTGTGCACACACCCGGGGCGGGCGGCGGCAGCCCTGCCAGCTGGCGCCGTGCCGCCTCCAGCGCCTGCGCCGATGGCTCGCACGGCGGCGGCAGCGCGCCCACAACAGGCAGCAGCTCCTCAGCTGACGCAATCCTGCAACCGAGCAGCAGATGTTGTTCAGACCGGAGCCTGGTCATCGCCCTGCAACCAACCAGATGCCTGGGCTGCATGCTGAGATCCAGCATCTATACGCCAGTGGTGCTCGCTCGAAGCCACGGCTACGCAGACCGCCGCACTGCCAATCGGGCTGACCTGCGGACGAGCAGCGCGGCGCAGTCGGCGGCGGGGCGGGCGGCATAGAAGCAGGCGAATGGCGCCGCCGCGTCGGCGCCGACTGCGTCCAGCTCCGCGGCCGATGACAGCAGCAGCCCCGACGAGCTCTCCCTCAGCACCTGGGCGCATCATGGAGCAGACGCCCCGCTGTGAGTTCCCCGACTCCATGCAGGAACATCTAGGGTACACACGGGCCATTGAATCAGTCGCTTCGGGTCCCTGGTACCTGGTCGACTCGGGAGCGGGCACTTCCCAATGAGGTCACTTCCCAATGAGGAGACTAATGCCCCTGCTGTGACAAATATACACACACACACACCTGGCACAGCGCTGCCATGGCCTCGTCGTTGGCCTCGCCCGCCTCGAAGTCGGACAGCGCGTCGCCGCCGGGCGCCAGCAGGTGCGGCCGCCCCCACATTAGCCCCTCGCTCAGCTCCTCCACCTGTGGCGAACACGAAGCGGTGCTTGAGGTATCCTGACACTAAGTCCCCTGGGCTAAGTTGGACTCAGTATCCCCTGGATGCTTGCAGCAGCTCTGCTGCTGCTGCTGCCCATGTGCCATGCCGCGAGCTCGCCGCCCCAGTTGAGATGGCTGCGCGGCAGTCGCGCAGCCAGCAGATTGCGATGCACCTGCGCTATCTACACGCTCGGCTCTGTACTGCGTCATGTCCGAACCGGCAAGTCCCTCCCATCCTCACCTTCCACGATGAAGACGTTTTTATGCTGTTATGTTGTCGCATTGACTGTCTGACTGACGAGCTGCTGCCTGTGCATCAGCGAAGGCAGGAGCTCGCCGAAGGTCACACCTTGACCTGCCTGACACACCGCAGCACCACGCCGTCTGGCGGCGCTGCCGCTGCCCCGCAGCTGTCGACACTGTGCACCTCCTGCGGCGGCGCCCGCAGCGGCGGCACCGTCGTGCCAGGCGGGAACGCCAGCCGCGTGCCGGCCCCCAGCCGCACAACGCGCATGTCCGGCATGATGTCGCGCTGCTGCAGCACCGCGCCGCTGACGCTGCACAACCCTGCATGCAGGTGCAACTTATTCAAGGCGAGCCGCCCTGCATGCTCGAGAGTCCACTTGCACGCTGGCGGCTGCACATACAACTGCGGCCGGATGCCCGAGCGGAATTGTGAGACGGCTGCTATCCCCGCACGTGGCTGCACTGAAGAGGCGCAACCTCGACAGGGCTGAGAGGCAACATGGCAGACATGAAGCAGGCAATACCTTTGGCGGCTCCCAGGCCTAGCGCCACCAGCGGCGCCCGGTGACATGCGCACTGTTGGTCTACCGCCAGGCTACCCGCCAGCGGCAGCACCTGTGCATCGTGTCACGGGCTGTCCCTTCAACAGTTGAGTCCGAGTGCAGTGAGACCTATCGCTTCGGTGTGGCACTACAGCTGCGGAGGGGTCCTCAGAAGAGCTTGCAAGTCGATCACCCGCTGTTTTTAATCCCCAGTTGACATCGTGTGACATGATGCCACACTGTGTTCGCGCAGCAATTCATCGAGCCAGATGCTGGCATCGGTCACCTGGCTGAGGAGGGCGCAATGCAGCAGCGAGGTGGGCAGCGCCAGCGCGATGCGCCGCGGTGGCGGCAATGCAAAGTCGCGCAGCCACTGCAGCGTCAGCTGCTGCAGCGATGCCGGGTCTGCATGCACCGCACTGGGTGTTGCCACATGCACCTGCCGACCAGATTCCCTTGCAGACAGTTGCATTGCCATGCAGGCATCCTTTAGAAATTGCAAAACTTGTGCGAAGGGCAAGGGGAAAGCGCACCATTGGGGATGAAGGCCGCTGTGGCGTTGTCGGCGTCCGCAATGTCCCCAAGGAAGGTGGTGCGCGCTGCATCGCTTATGCCTGAGCCTCCTGCAAGAACGTAACCTTCTCCTGTAAGGCGCATGCTTGCGGGCTGTCACGAAGGCCAGCGCGGCGGAAGAGGGTCAATGAAGCTTGTGTGGCAGGAAGGGCACACAGCTCGTGAAGCGTCTGCCGGCTATTTGCAGGCCGAGCTTGGAGGCAGTGTGCATGCACCGCCTTACAGTCGTACACCCCCGAGCTGTCGCACCTGCATCCGCCTCGGACACCAGAGCCACAAAGTGCAGGCGGATGTCGGAGCGGCCTGCCTCAGCGATGGCCCGCCGAAAGGCTTCGGCATTGAAGCAGTGGCCCAGCAGGCACACCGTCGTCTGCAGCTGCGCCGGCAGGCCCTTGCGCCCCGCCAGATGCACCACCAGCGACTTCAGCGCCAGCCCTGAAACCCAAGAACGTTTTACGGTGCACTCGAGTCGCAGCATTGAGGCCATTGCTGAATGGTGGCACACCATGAGATGCCTGCTGCGATGCGGCACTGCACTCGGCAAGAAGCGGCGCGGAGGCCTTGCCGAACATGTGATCAGACACGCTTCGATGCCACGGAAAGCTCAACTGCCACGGCGCGTATTATACAATGCTCTCTGCAGAGGACATGGGCTGACTGCGCGCTGCTCTGACGCCATGCCGTCTCACCAGTCTTCACTGGCTCTGGTGTGCCAGGCGAGGCCGATGCCTGCAGCTTCTGCACCGCAAAATGGAAGTCCCGAGGGTTGAAGGGGCCCGGCCGCAGAAGCACCTGGTGCGGGCGAAATGCTGGCGTCAGGACAGCAATTGTGGCATGGCACATGCTCCGACATGCATAACCAATTGGCAAACTTTCAGCTCGCATGTTCGCAGCTCCGCATTCTGAGATGGCAACGAAAACACCTTGAGCTGCACGTCGCGGCCGTTGGGCTGCTTGTGGATAGCGCACAGGCCGACATGGAACAGGTCCGCATGGTGCGGCAGCAAGCCATGGAGGGCGGCCAGGTATCCGAAGCTGAGCAGCGCGCTGTCCTGAAGGTGCTGCACTGACGCTTCCTCTAGGCAGTCTACCAGGATCACGAGCTCCTTGTGCATGGTGGACCAGATGCGCTTCTGTTCAGCATGACTGTGCGTCACCGTCACCAAAGCGCAAGCGATGGTACCGGTCGTCAAGCCACGAGCTGCGCATCGCAAATCCTGTGATAAGATGATCGTTTGCAATACAAGTCGGTTTCGCTATTCTCTCGCTCAGCTTGCTGCTGGTTTTCTGCACAGCATGCACAGCAGGGCTTTACTGACTTCGTGCTAGACTGCTAGGTGTGTGTTCGGGCAAGTGGAAGATGCCAAGCTTTCAATCCTTCAGAAAGTGCTGCATTTTGCTGTGTTGATTGCAATAACGAAATGCTGAGTCGCTCGTGTTGTCAAATCTAGGAGAAAGGGTGTGTGTGTAGGAGCACATGCGAAAGGTTCTATCACGGCAGACATTGCCAGAAGTTGTTCTGCGTCACATTCACCGCAAATCCTGCAGTTCTGGCAGGTGGATCTCTGCTTTCAAGCACTACGCGATCGACGTGATCCTGTGAAAGTACAGTAGGTGCAGGCATCGTGCGATGCATAGACGAATTCTTTAGCGGTCAGTCGCGATATATGAGCAGCTCTTGATCCTGTGCAGCTCGGGATAGCGCCATGGCTGAGGCATCACAGAAGTTCGGAACCAACGCGCAGCTGGCGGGCATCGGCACGCAGCAACCATTTGGGTCGCCCTTTGAAGTGCAGGTAATGCCTGCATCAGCACGTGGATCGTTACTGAACACTGTTGACGCTGCAGCTGACGCCCCAGCCGAGTCGTCGAGGACTGACACGAGCAACTCCGGGTGCGTCAGGCTGGACCTGCGGGCGCGTCCGCGGCTGCAAAGGCCGAGGCTGATGCAGAGGCGTTGCACCTGGCCAAATGGACGCGCCGGGCGCGCATCTTTGTGGCCATCACGATCGTATTCAGCTTTGTCATGGGTGTGCTAGCCATTGTTGCTGGCGCGCTCGTCGACAGGTAGTCATGTTGCTGCATGCCGTGCAAGGTGCATGTGTGCAAGCCACTGTACATGCAAGCTGCACGCAGCAAGGTGCGTTGGCCAAACTCCAGCTTGCACTCCGCCGCGACTGCTGTTGTTGATGTTCGCAGCGCCGCGCTCATCGCCTATGGCCTCGAGTCGTTTGTGGATCTGTTTGCCTCGGTGCTGGTCCTTTGGAGGTTCTGGGAGGATGCCAGCAATGAGGCAGGCATGAAATCGAATCTCGAGAGGGAGGAGCGTGCCAACGTTGGCATTGCGGCCACATTCATCGTCATCGCCATCATCACTGGCGGTGATGCCATCTCACACCTCGTACAGGTAGACCAGTGTAGGCCTCGCATGCAAAACACCTGTTTGTCTGCACAAGGTGTGAATCTTCACGATCCGCACAGCTTGCAAGACGTCCTGCACGCAATGAGACGGGTTTGACCTGCTGTCTGCAGCATAAGAGTCCAGATGATAGTACCGTGGTCTTGGCTTTTGCTGTGATCAGCATCATAGTCCTGACAGCCTTTGGCATCTACAAGCTCTGGGTCAACAAGTATGTGGAGAGCAAGGCCCTGGAGCAGGTAAGCCATGTATTTCATGCCTGATGGCTTTTGAAGATTGCTCATGTTTTCAGTGCGATGTTGACAAAGTGATCTGGCCGCATCGCAGGATGCCGTCGCATCATTTTCAGTGTCGGTTCTCAGCGTCGGCATCCTCGTCAGCGCAGTGCTCTTCCAGTTCAACGAAAACATCTGGTGGCTGGTGAGTGAGCGTGGTGTGAGGTGTGGCCAAATAAAGAACACCTGAAACGACAATCTTGGACGTCGCTTCTCATGGCTGCTGTGGATGTGTGTTGACAGGATGCGGTGGTCGCCATTGCGGTCACAGTGGCGCTTGCGATATACTCGATACCCATACTGGTGCGCCGCCCCGATGATGCCGATACAATGTTCCGCATGCTCCTGCCATCTTCCTAGTCGACGTTCATTACATGCGCCAGCCTGCCCGGCAGGTGACGCGGCCATGGTGGCGGAAGTCCTTCTGGCGGCCCGGTGTCCACTGGTCTGACCGGGCGACAGCAGCTTAGTTCTCGCTCTTTGCCCTTTCCTCGGACGCGATTTCACAATGTACATTATTGGTACTGTTGTCGCTTTACGTCAATCCAAGAGCCAGCTGGGCAGCTGTGCACGTGCTCATGACTTGGTCTCAGAAAAATTTCGAGTGCGGGTCGGCTTGTTGCTGGTTTGTTAGCTTGCATCGTGCCTGTTAAATCAGTTTGGATCAGATCACAGAGGGGCGCGGCGTTGAACAAGCTATCCTCGGTCTGCTGAGAGACATCGTCCCTCCAGATTAGCAACGGGCAGCGCAACTGGCCATCTCTCACAGGACAGAAAACAGTCAGTTCAAGCAAGATGGCCAGTGATCGCCACGACGAGGACATGGCCGACGTGGATATCGAGTATGGACAGCAGGAAACATCGTTTCGCAACGATTCGCACGTTGACAGCACAAGCTTCGACGCGCACGTGAGCGTCGACCACCCAAATGCAAGAACATCCGCTGCTGGTTTTCGCATGAAGCGTCCTGCAGGCGACACGTCGTTGACAGCGCTAGTCCATGCGCATGCCGCCCTGACGACGGCCAACTGTCGCATGGCGTGCCGCAGGAGAGGACCCTTGTATGGGTCACACGACACTGTACGAACAGTAGAGGGTGACTCGTGGGCTCACCTCAACAGCAACATGTGGCAATGCTCCCAGCATACTGCGTCACGCAGCAATGGAGTCGCACACTCAGCTGTCGCCGCAACGCCCGCAGGGGGTGCAGATCGAGAAGCCACGGGAAGCCAGCGGTGCGGCGTCGTCGGATAACCGACAGGACCGCGGGCTGCTGGCCGACCAGGACGTGCAGCGGGCGATCTGGACAAACCGTGCCCGCTGGTTCACGGGCCTGTCCATGATCGTGGACTTATCGACGGGGCTGCTGGCGCTCATCGTCGGCGGCATCATCCACAGGTGGCACATGAAGATACAGCTCTGATGGGAGGCCAAGCTTGCCATGCTCCGTTGGCACCTCCTCGTGCAGAGTATTCCTTTGTGACTATCAGCAGCAGTTGGCGGCCGTCGCCACCTGTTAGTTGACATGACAGTGCCCTGCTACCTGAAGAGCAAGCAGCCCTGAAACCTAGACCTGAAACTTTGTTCGCACTTGCATCATGGCGTGGCGCTCATGGGTGTATGGTTTGGAGGCCTGTAGATCAACCCTTCCCTGAGCCCTGGACCCGATACTCTGTTTGCTCTTGCGTCATGGCGCGGCGCTCACGGGCTTGCGACCTGGACGCCTCCAGTTCGGCAGCCAGCCATGACAGTGCTCGTGGAGCCCTCTTCATCCCTGCTGACGCTGCGCGGCGCTCACGGGCTACGGCTCGGGAGGCCTTCAAAGAGCAGGCAATCGGGGTTTCCGAACTTTCTCGTTGTTGCCGCCGCAGCGCGGCGCTCACGGGGTACGGCCTGGAGGCCTTCGTGGACATGGCGGCCAGCTGCATGGTGCTGTGGCGTTTCTGGGACAGCGCGGAAACGGAGGCTGGCATGCGGGCCAACCAGGACCGGGAGGAGCGCGCCAACGTCGTCATCGCTTTCATCGTGAGTTTCGGAAGGCCTCTCCTGTTGCCGGCCTTGCATTGGAGGCTGTCCTGTCGGCGGCCGCAGCGGCGGCAATGTCTTTGGGTCCAGAGGAAGAGCAGGGGCTGGGCGTGTAAGACGATGTGGATCGTGGCCGGAGGGGCGGCGTCTCCTCGTTTCCGTCCTTGCAGCATCGCTAAGGACTTGTCGCACACTGGGACATCAGCAAGTGGCCCGATGCCACAAATTGCTGCTGCATCGCAGTTGTGTAGGGATCGCAGACATCACCAGCTGAAACGCCATCGATTGTTCTGCTCCACTGGCGGGGTCCGTGCGCCGCCAATGTATGAATGAAGGCCGAACGATCATCAGGCTCTTCAGGCGGTTGCCCTTGCATCGTTGTGTGCAGTTTGTGGCGATTGCGATCATCACCAGCGGCGACGCCATCGAGCACCTTGTGGAGCACAAGTCCCCAGAGAACGGCTTCCTCATCATCATCTTTGCCGTCATCACGATGATCCTGCTGGGCGGCATCGGCGCGACCAAGCTGTGGATCAATAAGCACGTCGGCAGCAAGGCTCTGGAACAGGTGTGGCGGCTGCTCTGGGAATGCTGCAGAAGTGCTGCGCTAGAGCCATGCAACCGGGCGGCCGTGCAGCATAGTCTGCCTGTCTCAGGCTGCGCAGCAGTAGAACACGAGCCTGGCAGCCCCAGAGCTGCTCTGCGGACGCAACGTTGGAACGAGCGGCAGCTGCTGCACGAGGGCGGAACTTTTGAGACTTGAGCATGTGCAGCGCCATGCGCTTTGCCAGAGATGTGGCGGGTCTCGGCCAGAAACTGCATGGTGCACAGCATGCAACCCGGGATCTGAGACTTACTATGAAGACCCTCTGCTGCACAGGATGCAATGGCCTCATTTGCCACAGCGGCTATCTCTGTGGGCCTGCTGGTGTCCGCTTCAGCATACACAGCTAGCGACAATATCTGGTGGCTGGTGCGCCCTCTGTGCACCGTTGCAATCCTGCGACATGATGCTGCGCCTGGCACTGCATTGCATGCACCCGCAGCCTGTCGTGCTGCGAGCACACTGCCGTGCAACCTGTTGACAGTTGGAGGTATGTGCGGGGGACATCAGTGCTGACGAATGGCGGCTGCACTGCTGCAGGATGCTGTGTGGGCAATTGCCGTCACATGGGCCTTGGCTATATACAGCTTGCCGTGAGTGTTCGCGACACATGATGCTGATGTATCCTACTTGCAGCCATCACTATGTCTCACATCTGCATGCATCTGTGCTTGACAGAAGTTGCCGCAGCGCCAGCCGAAGCGAGTGATCTACACCTTAACAACAATGGTGTTTCCGCTCGGCAAAGCTGGCTGTTTCCTGGTCGTGATGATACGTTTCTGACGCACAGGATCCTCATCAAGAAGAGGTGGTGGCACAAGTCTTTCTGGAAGTCGTGGGCGACCGAGGCCTGAAGGCTGCATGTGCCAAGCACAGATTCGATGAAGCAATACTCGGGCGGCTGCATTCGCCGTCGAGATGGATGATGGTACAACGGCCTCGACGTGTTGCAGTCGTTTTCCAGTCAGTGACCCAAGATGTAGCAGCTAGGGAATTGCAGATGCATGTTTGGCCCCTCCATTGCGCTGCATATGCCACTGCCCTTGCATTTTCCAGTACCTCCAGTCTAGGAGGGAGGATCCAGAGCAGCCAGGGGATCGGGATACCTCTGGGTCGGCTGCCAGTCAGAGCCAGTTCGGCACATCGTCAGGCTGTGCATGGTCTTTGGATCCGATTTAGACACATGGAGGGAACCAGTCAAGATCTCATGCCGTGAGCGCCGGCGAGGTTACACCCTGACAGTCAAGCAGCAACACCGACTGCTAAGCCTGCTGTGTGCATTCTTCGGCTCTGCAACTCTCCCTTGATCAGTCGTCAAAGCCCATGACGCGGTCGATGCCTGCGGCGATGCCGGCCGGGCTGCCGGGCTGGTAGGGTTTCAGTGCTGCCAGGTTTGTGCCGCGCAACCTTGCCGCAAGGCCCGCCGGCGAGCACGCGAAGCAGTATCCTGCCGCCGCCAGCTGGTCCGCCAGCTCCATCTACATGTTAGGCGACACGCGCAAAATCAGGGTGTGAACGACTGACGTCAGAGGCGCCTAGCGCAGTGTCGAGTAAGCAGCCGCCCGCCGCGTCCCGGAGATCCGCACGCTTCCTCCGGCACACAAATGGCTTATGCAGACGAGGCCAGCAACTCCCTGGCCTGCTCATGCACACAGGAGATACCGGCCGTCACGTGATGAATGTGCATGAGCAGGGCGTTGGGCACGGCGATGCAGGCCTTGCCGGCGCCCAGTGCTAGCGCTACTCCGAGCAAGGCGTCACCTGGTGGTTGTGCATCAGCAGGGCATTGGGCACGGCGACACAGGCCTTGCCGGCGCCCAGCGCCTCAAACAGCGAGCCGGCGCCCGCGTGGCTGATGATCAGGTCCGCGGCCGCGATGCGATCGCCCAGCCCCGGCGCAAAATCGAAGTGCTCCACCTGTGCAGGGTCCAAGCAGCATGATGAACGGAGGTATCCAGGTCTCCGTCCTGTCTTGTATCAATTTCTGGTATTTCTTGCGTCTCTTGAATCTGGCACAAAGGAGGCGAATCTGAAGAGAGACGCACATAATAATGGCAGCGTTTACTTAGCTTAGTTTTCACTGGCCAAGTATTGTTCGCAGCAGGAAACAGCCGATGCCATTCCAGGGCGGTTCCAGCATGAGGAGCCCGGCATGAGTGGCCGGCCCCAGGCGCAAACAGTTCAAGATGCCAAGACGGGCGAGAATGATCAGGACGAGGCACCTCAAGGCCGTTGTCCAGGCGGTGATGCTGCTGTCCAGGCGGACACAGCGTTTGCGGCTTGTACGCTCCCGCTCCAACCTGCATCAGCAGTAGGTGGGAATCAGCCGCCATCAGAGTCCGGATCGGGCCCGCCATGCCAGCTCAGAAAAGTGGCTTTCAGCAGTAAGTGTTGTCAAGTCCCTGGGATGTCCTCAGCGAGCCGAGGGTGTCGGGCGCTCCAGCGCCCACAGAACCCGTGCTGCGCCTGGCACAAGCTCTGCATGCCCCCATCGACAACTCGCTGACAGCGCGCGCAGGGCCCACAGAAGGCATGCAGGTGGTTGAAGGCACTCTCCACCTGCAGCACCAGGCGATCGTAGCCCTGCGATCGCAGCACGTCCACTACTTCCAGCGTGTCCACCGCCCGGATGAGGTCGTCAAACTTCGTGGTGCCCACCGTCACGAAGGCCGTCGGCATTGCCGACCAGCCCAGATGCAACGTCTCTACTTTCTGACTGCCGATCCGCTTAATTTCTGTGATGCCGGCTGCAGCCTGGAGCCGAAATCGTTGCCGAAAGCTCCTGGATTTCTAGCTCTGTTGCGCCGCCTCCCGCCGCCGGCGCTAAACGCTACCTTGGCGGTGGCGCTCCTGCTGTCGCGAAGCTCGGGGGCACAGACGCTGCGCTGAACAGCTGCTCTGGCCGGCTAGCCTGGTGAGCCGGCCCAGCTGGTGCCGCAGCGCCTGTGACGGCTGCCGCCGCCGGCCGCCGCTGCGGCTGCGGCCGCCCTAGGTCACCTCTTCGACCCTTTTTCTCAGGTCACCTTGGCTACCTTACGCTTTTCCACGGCATGCGTCTTCGGGCACTGCATCTCCTGCCAGCTCACCGGCACCATGGCCGCGCCTGCGGCGCAAGGGCAGAGTCACGCAAGCCGTCCAAGACTCTGCTGTCACCACCTGATTGGCTGTATCAGCGGATGCTGTGCACCCACGCTGCGCCTACCGTACCGCACTGTGAATGGTGCAGGGGTCCCAACACTGCAAACCCATGGGTTCTGGTTGGTTGCGTGCGAGACTCGCTGTGGTCACCTGAGGAGGCATGTTTGGCATACACCACACCCAGCTCGTTTCTGGCGGTGCCCAGGAAATACGATCTCGAGTCGCCCAGCGACAGCACCTGCAGCCGGGTTGCAGAGCCCTCTGAGTCGGGTACCACCATCGGTGAGCTGGGCGCAGAGTCCTGTGCTGCTTCTGGAGCCATGTTTCCCACATGCTATTCTCATACCGTTCGCTGTGCAGCAGGTGGCGTCTTGCCAAGCCTGCCGCCTGCGCTCAGCTGTGCAACGGTCGGAAGCAGCCGCGCACCTCGGCCTTGACGATGTCGCCGGGGCGGAAGCAGCTGTGGATCTCGACCTTGTCGATCTCCGTCAGCCGTACGTCCTGCAGCCTGCGCCACAGTAACAGGCAGCGGCATCAGCTCAGCGCAGGACTCTATCGAATCTGCGAGCCGTGGGCTTCCGCGCGCAGGCCGGTCGTTCACAGGTTCCATTTGTGCGGCCACCTGGCTGAACGCAGCGAACTGCCCGCCTGCCATATGTGGCTCTCTGATCGTTGGCAATGCCCCAGGACGGTACAGTGACGCCCAGACAGTGACTGCCACAGGGTTGCATGGCAGCGGCCTGTGCGCACAGCATCTTGAGAGAAGTACGTGGTGTGGGTGTCACGCAGCGAGGGAAACTTGTGCAGCCTGCGTCGGAAAGCCGCACCGGATGACGCCAGTGAAGTTGGCGTCCAGCGGCTGGTCGCCGATGCACAGAATGTCCAGCGATGCCAGGCGCGGATTGATGCGGGTGACCTGCACTCACGCAAATTGCTTTGACAACAGTGACGACCCCGATGCAGAACCAGCGCAGGGTTGAGCTTGGCTGCAGAGAAAGCACACATGCGAGCATGCACACTGCGTCTGCATCCGTGCAGGAGTGCCTTGCCTTGGCAGTGACCACGTCCTCGGGCTTCGGGATGCCGAGGTGCTGACCTCGGCGCACCACCTCTACTGTGGGCCTCTGCACGCAGTGTGGCGCAAAAGCCTCCATTGAGCACCGATGCCGCAATGACGGCACCCGACATCTTGCGGAGCAATGCAGTGTTCTAGCACACGGCATGTGCTGACCAACCTGGTCCTCCGCAGACGGGTCTGCAGGAGTCTGCTGCTGCGTGCCGACGGTGGACGCGCACAAACTCTGTCCTGTGACGTGTGTGCCCGGCCCAGCGACGGCGTCCACCTGCAAAGGATCATACCAGCCGCTATGGGATGTGGAACAGCACAGAGGCGCAAACGGTGATGCAAATCACTGCATGTCGACTGCTGCAACCCGTTCTCACCGCAGCACAAAGGACGTCACCGGGACAAACAACGCCCGCGGCCATGCACGACGGCTCAGGTTCCTGTTGATGACACGCTTCTTCGAGCCCTTGCCGCAAATGCACATTGATGCGAGGCCGCATTCCAGTTCGATCTGAGGAGACTGCTACAGGGCCTCTTGAAGTGTTCGGCACTCCTGATGTTTTGATCTGATGTTTTCTCGGCTGGCCTGGTGATGCCTGCAGCTAATGCTGCTCTAACGTCAAGAACACGAACGCGACGTCAGAAGGGAATCTCGACTGTCTTCATCGTTGCGCCCAGCTGTGCGGTCGGCCATGCCGACGCCGGTGCAATGCCAGTCAGTTGACGCGGCGCTGCACACCAACACCAAGACCACACCATCCGCACACCCATTGCCGCGCGAGACAGCGCCTGCAGTGTGTGCAGAGAGTTTGGAAGAGAGGAGAGCAGGGCAGCTTGAATGTGGCAAGTTCCAGGGCTGCGGGCGATGCAGCTCGATTGGCGGCCATGAATGGCATGCATCCTCCTGTTTCCACGCGCAGGACAAGACGTGTTCCAGGAGGCACTGAGCGAGCGGCACACCTCCAAGCTCACCATAGCCTAGCTGCATCAGGTCGCCGAAGCACCACGCCGGAAGCTTCCACCAATCTGCTTCAGACATCGGGTCACTTGACGATCTTCAACGCCGCCAGGAATAGGTCCTCAAGTCCGGCTGCGCGGCAGGCGGCTGCCAGCTCCGACATGCCGGACTCGGGCAGCTCCTGAAATTTGCTCGTCGCATCAAACTTCCTGGCAGCACCCAGGGCTGCCTGGTCGTTCGGGACTGTCACAACGTCCTCCTGGCCCCGGACCGCCATGGCCTACAGGCGCAGGGCAGCACATTCGGCCGGTGCAGCATGACAGCCACTGCCGACACGGGTGCTGCCAGGCCTGCTCGGCGGCGACGCAGGAGCTTGCCTGTGAGAATGCAGGATGAGGTCAGTCGAGCTTGACATTGAGCACGGCAGGTTAGAAACGGCAGCAGAGTGGTCCACACCTGCCACTTGAGGGCCCGCAGTCGCTGCACGTATTCCTCTACATCTTCCGCCAGCCCCTCCGCCACAATTACTCCTGCGCTTTAAACGATTCCTTCCTGGATGCAAGGGGGCAGCTACTTGATCGGCCAGCTGAATCATAACCAGTCACAGCAAGAGTTCCAATTACTGTCCGGGCTAGCAAGGTTGTCAAGGTGTGTGCGAGTGGGCAGAGCGCACCAGGAAAGCCGGGTTTCGAGTAGCCGCCCAGCCGCAGCTCGTCCGCCCACTGTACTATGTGCTTGCGCTTTGTGAGAGACTTGATGTGGTGAAACCTACAGTACAGGAAGCCGGATGTCCACTGAGACGCCTGCAGATTCCAACAGAATTCAGCACGTCGCAGTTTGGGGTCCGCAGCAGCTTGCCACGCACAACATAGGGGGTGATCTGCAGCAAGGCATGTCCCCCGCACCAGATGATGCAGCAGCGCATGGTTGCCATGGTGGGCCGTAGGCGGGCGAAACTTTCTGAGGCGCGTTGCGTTGCCTCAGCCGCTTGCAATACCCCCTGCAATCCGGCATCCAGCAGCATTTGTGCAAGTCAAATTAGCAACATTCAGTTCAACAATTTACGTTCTTCGGGACACGTTCTTGGGTCCACTCACTGAACCAGAAGCAAAACAAACCGGATTCATAGTCATGCCCAGCAAAGAGATAGCTTAAACCTGTTCCAGCAACCCCGCAGCGCGCTGCTGCAGGGTGCCTGCAGCTGTGATGAGGCAGCCGCCCTCCTGGAAGTCGTCACTGACCTGCTGCACTGCTGTTGTCAGCTCGTCGTGGTGCGACCTGCAAGTTTTGAAGCAGAATGAATTCTGTCAGCTAATCGTCTCCAATGGTGTGGCAGCCCGATGCAGACACTTTGTCAGCCTTCAACTGATAAACCCGCGGCGTAGCATCTGAAGACCCTGCATCATAAGCACCTGTCGCACGCACAGTCGACCTGCAGGCGCGGCGCCGCCGCGAGCGGGTACTGTGCAGGCAGCGTGAAATGCAGGCTCATCGGCTGCCCGCCAATGACAAGGCCCTGGAACACGAGCGTGCCGCTGAGCTGCGACAGGCTCCGCAGCTGGCTGTGTAAATGGCTCTGCTTCTGCTGCTCTGTTGCGCCTGGTCCATGCGCGGCGGCCTCGACGAGGGTCGTAGCCAGCGCAAGAGCGGCGTGCTCCGCCTCACTGAAGCAAAGCGCGCCCTGCTCGGGGTACATCGCCTCCAGCGCCTGTAGGAAAATTCTAGAGTGCTTGATCGCCATTCAAGGTCAGGCAGGGAACCGCAACTGACGACCGCAGGGCTTTGCACCAGGTCTGCACCAGCAACTTGTGACAGCAGCGCACACCTGCAGCTCCTCCACTTGCGACCGCAGCGCGTCCAGTAGTTTGCCATCCATCTTATAGCGACACTGCTGCACGTCTCGAGATTGCATATATTTGCACGCTTGACTGACCCCATGTCAAGGCAACTGCACAGAATCTCAGATCATCACACAGCATGACAGATCGCCAGGTGCAGCTGGTGCAAACGCCGTTGCAGAAGTGTTTCAGGCATCAGGCAGGCTTGTTTGACTATCGAGAAGCACAATGGGCAAGGAGCTGTTGAACGAGGCCGGCAAGGCGGTCCAAGAGCTGCTGGATGGATTGGTGGCCAGTGTGGAACACCTGAACCGCCTCGACGGCTTCCCAGAGGTGCGTGGGCTGGCGAAAGCTCGTCGCACGTGCATTCGGACAACATTCCTTACCTACTGGAACGCCCGACTCCTGAGGTATGATGCGTGATCTTGCGTGGAGTATATGCTGCAATCAGTATGCTTTGCTCCTGCCAAGCAGGTGAAGGTCGTCTTTGACGAGACATCGCACCCAAAGAGTGGCGATCGGGTCGCCGTAATCTCAGGTGCGCGAGCAGCATCACTGCGCTTGCGGGTCGTCTTGGGGCCATGCAGAATTGGCGCCGCATCTTTCACAGTGGCGTTGACATGCAGGCGGCGGAGCAGGGCACGAGCCTGCCCACGCTGGCTATGTGGGGCCGGGTATGCTCACGGCGGCTGTATGCGGTGATGTTTTTGCATCTCCCTCGTCGGCCGCCGTCCTAGCCGCCATCCGCCAGGTGAGGCGTCATGCGGCAGTTCCTGTGATGCAACTTGAGCGATCTGTCGTCACTGTGGTTTCGCGCTCACGTTTCGCGCGTCTTCCGCGTTCGAGGACTGGACGCCCCTACCCTCTACAGCAGCTGCTATCATTGCTATGTAGGTCACCGGCCCGGCCGGCGCGCTGCTGATCGTGAAGAACTACACGGGGGACCGCCTGCACTTTGGCATTGCAGCGGAGCAGGCGAAGACCGAAGGCTACAAGGTCCTGCCTGTTCCGTCTGATCGTGCATCCGCTCGATTGCTGGCCCTGAAGACGCAAGACGCACTGTTGCGGCGCCCTCAGCTCGTGTTTCGGAGGAATCTGCGCTCTTCTGGCATGCCAAGACCTTCTAGGGCAGGTCAGATCCGGTTTGAGGCACTGGAAGCTGTTCTAAGCATCAAGATGCTGTTTGCTGTGCAGATAGAGCTGGTGGTGGTGGCTGACGATTGCGCGCTGGAGGGCAAGGGCATCGCTGGGCGGCGTGGCATTGCGGGCACGGTGTTCGTCCACAAGGTGACAACTGTGCATTCTCGATGAGGCATGCTGGACTGTCGTCTTGTGAGGAGGAAACTCTGGGCCGGACAGACGCAGCAGGCTTTGCCGGGCCGGTCCAGCAGCAAAGGCAGGAGCACACCCAATGACGGTGTTCTCGCGGCCACAGCATGCAGCGCGGACGCCTTGGCGGCGACCGAAGTGTCAGTCACAACCCCACTGCGCTTTCCAACAAGATAAAGCGCCGGTTTGTGTGTGTCCAGGTGGCGGGCGCAGCGGCGGCAGCTGGTCTGAAGCTGGCCGAGGTGCGGGCCGAGGCTGAGGCAGCGGCGGCCGCGGTCGGCTCCATGGGCGTGGCAACTCGCGCCTGCACCCTGCCGGGCGCTCAGCCCTCTGACAGGTGCGACGACCGTCTCTGCTCGGTCCAAATTTGTCGAACTTTTCCCCTGACTGGTCGAACCAGACCGAAGTTGCGCACGCTGACACTGGTCGCTGTGCTTCACACCGGCAGCAGCATGGACCTGCACGAAACTGCAGCCACTTGTACAGCTTTGTTGTGCATATTGGCACTCAAAACCTGCCGGCAGGCAGCACTGCGCCATACTGGCGCAACTGCCGGAATCCACAACCCTGGAACGGACAGTCAACCTAGTTTGAGACCTTCTATCGTGCCTGCGCAGGATAGCCGCCAATGAAATGGAGTTGGGCCTGGGCATCCATGGCGAGCCGGGCGCTGAGACGACGCAGCTGCGACCTGTGGACGAGATCGTTGCCATGGTGTGTCTTGTGGTATGCTTGTGCTGCCAAACTTGCGTCTTAAGTTGGCGGCGTAGCACATCAATGCAGCAGCAGCCTTGTCAAGGCGAGCAGAGTCAAGTTTCCAGGCTCAACTGTTGCAGTGCTTCGGACCGCATCGGTGGCCGGTCGTCAGCATATATTTTGTTTGAAGAAAAAAAAAAACCCGCCAAAAGCGGCGCACCCACCTCTCTGGGCAAGAAGCTCTTTGCGCGAACCCAGGAGCCGGCAGAGATGATCATACACTGTGTCTGCAGATCTTGGACCGCATTGCCGGCCGGTCGTCCGCACGCGGCAAGGACTTACCGGCCCTGAACCTGGCTCAAAACGCGCCGGTGGCGCTGCTAGTCAACTCCCTGGGCGCGACGACACAGATGGAGCTGCTTGTGGCTGCGCGAGCGGCGCTGGCGCACGCTAGGGACCATTTGAAGGTTTGAATGCCAGACGGTTGTATCGCGCAGCGTCTTCCCTGCGCGGGATCGCCTGCAGGCAAGTGATACAAGAGTCACAGCGGAAGCGCTACCCATGTTACAGTGGGTCATCGTCGTGTTTCACCAGGTTTGTTCACCTCCAGGCTGCACAGCGTCGTGGGCGGGTCAGGGGATGGCTGCGCAAGCCCTGCGGGTCCGTAGGGTTCAGCTGTGGCAGCACTCTACTCATGAACGCATGCAAGTGCATATGCAGCAGCCCGCCGATTGCAGGGCAGGGCACTTGGGCGGGTTCGGCGACGCGCACAGCCTGCGCAAGTGCAGCATGCAGCATGAAGGCAGGCTTGCCGCCCAGTGTGCGCCTCGAAGCCAAACATGCTCACACCGAAGCACGTCCATTGCACAGCGGCGTTATTTGCGAGTCTGTACTGTCGCAGGTGGACGTCCGGCGGCTGTACGTTGGCAGCTTCATGACGGCGCTGGACATGGCGGGGCTGTCACTGTCGGTGCTGCGGCTCGATGACGACCGCCTGCAGCGCCTGGATGCGCCCACCCAGGTGTGAAAGGTTGCAGCGACGTCGATGCGCTCGCAGGTATGAGGCATTTGGCAGATAGAGACTGCTCGGGTGTTAACCTCGTGCGCTGTCAAAGCCCCGATGCATGGTCGTTGAGAAGCTGCACGAAAAGCTGGAGTCAGACCCGATGATGTGGACTGGTCGGAAGGCGACGGCGGCCCTGATGCTGAGCCCCTGCATCGCTTCGGTGCAGGCCCCCGGCTGGCCTGCCCACTCGGCGGCAGTATGCCCTGACAAGCGCCCAGCACAGCTGCCGCTCGGCCCGCAGCCCAGCAGCGGCGCCGCAGAAAGCGCAGCAGCCCGTGGCCGTCCGTCGCAGCTGTCGGAACGAGCGGCGCTGCTGGAGAGGTGCATCTCGGCGGCAGCTTCGGCATTGATCGACGCGGCGGCGGCGCTCGACGATTTGGACTCCAGGGTGGGCGACGGCGACTGCGGCGCTACGCTCAAGCTTGCGGCGCAAGCCATACAGGAGGTGGGTTCGGCGCTGGGACAGGCATCCAAGAGCGGCCCGTGTCCGAAGCACCAGAATGTGCAGCATGGCTAGCCTGCACAGCCTCGTAGCGGTGACGAAAGGCACAGGCGGGCTGATCGGGTCTCAGAGCTGCCAGGTCCAGATCAGGAAGCTCCACGAAGCCAGCAGAAGCCGTGTCGCTGCGGTCAAATAGAGGCTCTGAGAGCGCTGTTCCGGCAGGACCTGGCGTCGTCCTACCCGCTGGATGATGCCGCTGCCACGCTGGCGGCCGTCGGCGAGAGCGTGGGACGCGCTGCGGGCGGCACCTCGGGCGGCCTGTACCACGTGCTGTTCGCCGCCGCAGCCGCTTCGCTGGCCAGGTGCCTGCTCAGGGCCTGCTGTCCTGCCTTTGTGGGCTGCCTTGTGTGCTGCAGCGTGCCAGGTCATGCCGGCAACGTGGCATGTGGCAACGAGGGCACGGAAGAGACCGACAGGGAAACAAACCTCGGAAGCGTGAGCAGCCCACTGAGCAGCTTGCGAGCATCCTCCTGGCGGGCTGCCGCCCAGAGGGGTGTTTCGGGAGTTGTGCTGATGGCACGGCAGTGGACAGCGGCGGCAGCGGCGGCGTTGTCGCTGACGATTGGGCTGTAGAGATCACGGTGCAGCATACGGCCGCTACACCTTCGCTACACCTTCGTGTGGCAGTGGCCCGCGGATGCTGAGCAGGAACTCATGGAGGCTGCGAGTTCAGATGGTCAAGCGTGTGCAAACTTCTTGTTGCAGGAGCGGCGGTGGCGATGAGGCGCACGCCCTTTCGGCGTGGGCGGCCGCGGCCAGGGCAGGAGTGGACGCGGTGCGGAAGTACGGCGGTGCTGGCGCCGGTGACCGCACGATGCTGGACGCGCTCCTGCCAGCAGTGGACAACCTGGAGAAGGCAACTGGTGAGGCCCCGGCCGAGCAGCCACAGCCCGAAACGAACAGAGAGCCTTGATGGGGACAGTAAAGGCTGGCGGTGCTGCTCCCGGCGGTGGGCAGTCTGAAGATTGCACAAGTTCACAGGTCGAGCATCTCGATATGAGTGCACCCTTCGTTTGCCAGGCTGTTTTCAATGCTGCAACCTGCATCATGCGCCGGTCTGCTGCTGTGCAGCAAGCCATGCCTCCACATTCCCAAGCTTTGCTGCTTTGCTGCCGTACGAACGATGCGGACGTGTGTCTCCTTGCTGCAGGCAATGGCGCAGGCGCCGCCGCGGCAGCCGCGGCCGCAGCGCAGCAGGGGGCGGAGGGCACCGCCCGCATGAAGGCCGGCGCCGGCCGCTCCAGCTATGTGCCCGCCTCCGTGCTGCACAGCACGCCAGACCCGGGGGCCACGGCGGTCGGCGTCTGGCTGGGCGCGGTCTCCAAGGCACTGGCGGAATGAGCAGCACCTGCTGCAAATGAAGGCATTGACATCTTCGGTCTGCTGGGGCAGGGGGTGCAGCCTTGCGGATGCTTGTAGCTGCCTGCGTTGGACGGGGTGCGCCACATCTGCATTTGCAGTGTCCAGCAGCAATTGCCCGTGCCTCCCATGTCTGGAGAACAGAAGTCGTTCTGGTTGCATGTGGCTTTGTCTGCTTACACCTCAGAATCAGATTGTTGCTAACACAGCATCATTGACGGCGCCTGGTGCCTTGTACCTACCTAGTTCATTTGAAAGCAGCGGCCTCAAAGCCACGAGTTCACTTTAATCCGGCGGCGAGACCCAGGCTTTTGCACACCAGCCTGCTACACCTGCCGCATGGCCCCTCGTTGCCATCGACACCTCTGCAGCGAAGCCAAGCTGAGTTTGCATGACAGCTTGGCCAGCCTCGGTCGCGCCATGATTACGCAAGACAACAAATGATTGCACATCACGCATGTGCCCCACTAGAGTCATGGACAAGGTCACCTTCAGAGTGCTGTCGCTCATCTGCCACTTGTCGGACGGCAGAATGCGCCAGCAATGGATTCCGGCTCAGCCCCCTAGCCCCACCCTGTAGCCATCATACACCAGTCCTGTGCAACACAACAAGACGGTGTGGTTTGAAACGAATCATCTGAGCATACGAAAGAAGACGAGAACCAAACGCATCAGTGCTGTCTGGCTTCTCCACACCGTCAGATAGTCCGCAGTCATGCATTTTTGCAGGACATGACCACACAAGATGTCGACAAGAAAAACTTGGCAGTAATTTTGCTGCAGCAAACACAGCGCAACGGTACGGCCAGTCAAACGTCAGCACAACATGACAGAGGCCGTGCCTGGAGTGCTGCTTTGCTCATGAGATACCCCTGCTCACGAGCGGGGCCTGTGAACGCCAGCGGCTCGCGATTCAGCCACGACTTTGCTGGCGCCTGTAATCTTCATCTGCACATGTGCTGCCTTCCGCTGTAAATCCTCCAAGGCCCGCTGGCAGTGCACCTGCATGGAGGCAACGATACCATAGGAATGTTTCTGGGAGACGGATTGGAAGCACGCGCATAGCAAGCACGCGCCATGACCAATGGTCTGCGTGATCCTGTCGCGTGGCAGGCCTCAGGGCAGCGCCACCCGAACAGCTTGTTGATGGTGTGATAGCCTTAGCCCCTGGACAGGGGACACCGGCAACATGGCTTCGGTAACATGCCTTGCCTGAACAAAGTCGCCAAATGCGCAGGACACCTCCTCCAGCGTACTTTGGACCGCTTTCACCTCTGCTCTCAGCCGCTGGAACTGAACCACGCAGTGAGGCCAGCTGGGAGAGCGATTCACCGTGAACAGGCTGCGAAACCAGTGGGCCTGCTAGCACTACGCTTTCCTGGAAATCAATGTGGTGCAACAGCCGCAGGCCGCAGAGCTTGTGGGAAACCCAGCGAATGTGGGCACAGCATTGCACAGGAAGGGCAGGACTGATCCGTCGGTGCTGCTATGACTAGCCACTCTTACCTCCGGTCTTTGCATGCAGGCATGCTGCTGCCGCACGTCCAGGCTGCCTCCTCATGCCTGTGCGGCAGACTCAAAGAATCCTTGCTGGGCGGCGGCCAGATCGCTCTTGTTGCCATCCAAGCTCGCAAGGGCGTCGTTGAGGACATGGACATGCTCTCGCACCGCCGTAGGCGTGAGGACGGCCGGCAGCTGCCGCCACCGCTGCGCCTGCTGGCCTGCTGCCGCACTCGGCGGCTCTGCTGCCGCCAGCTTCGCCATGCGCTCGCACAGAGCGGCCTCTGGCACTGGCGGATCTTAGTGCTGCTCAGCTGAAGCCGCGACTGGAGCCATGTGGTTGCAGTTGCAACCTGCTGCAGACACGCGAGCAACGGTGATTGTCGGAGATCGCCTCTGAGTCGACTGGCGGTAATTGTGAAAAATGCAGGTGTGACATCTGATGCTGCTCGCTGCCTTTCATCGCTCTGCAGTGTTGATGACTGGTCAAAACAAGAATCAGCCGGCAAGAGCAGAAGCAAGACGAGCGCTGCGCCACTTTGTTCTGGGTCTGGCATGATATTTGATTTGCACGGCATCACATCCCTTGGCTCGGCGAGGCATGAGCAACTGGCAGGATTTTGGCTGTAGGAGCGGAAAGGTTGCGAAGTTAGGCGAACAAAAGCAAACTGCTGGGGCACAACAAAGCGCAGGGCATAAGTATGAGAGTGTTGCTAGGGCGAAAGAACTCTTCGTCATGCTGACTACTCGTACAGTCGTACTGCGTACGTCAGGCCGAATTGAAACTTATCGCAGGTGCACCTGTAGTCCTTTACAGCTCTTGATTGATTACTCCGTACAGATTGTAGTGGCAGCATCCCACGCAAGGCCGATGGTGCGGCAAGCAGCGCTCCTGTCGATGCAGCGCCTCGCTCAAGGGCCGCCAGCACTCAGAGGCTCAATCGGCACAACCGGCGCTGCTTTGCGCGCCGCCTGCGGCCGCCCGCCTGCTGCCGCTGCCTCTGCCGTTAACGAGCCCTGGCTTCCTGCCGATGCGCCTGCGCCTGCATCCGTTGACGGCCCCGCAGCGGCAGCCGCTTCTGCCGCAGGCTCAGCCGAGTGCTGCGCCGCCGCCCGAGCGTCCGGCGGTGGCGCCGTGACGAGGCCGCTCTTCTGGAAGTAGGCGATGTAGTTGACGCCGGTGTTGTCGCTCATGCGCCACACGCCGGACAGCGGGTCGTACGCCATGCCGGCAATGGTCTCCAGCTCCAGCCCCGCGCCGTCGCCCATCATCACCAGCTCCTCTGCGAATCGGAAGACGAGTGTGATGAACGTCCGCCGTAGGCCGATTGTACACGCCAGGCAGCGCATGCTTCTTTCTCTGCAGGCGGTCTCTGCAGGCGGGAATGGTTGCCATCGCCTGGCCTGCTGCATGGACCCCCGTTGCCAACAGTTCTCTGCAAAGGCCGAGAGCCTGCATCGCATTGCAGCCAGGTGCAGCCCTGCCCTGGCTGTCCAACATGGCCAGGTAACCCCATGTGCCTGCAGCTGACGTGGACGAACGACATTCCTTGCGAGAGGTCCGGCTCGCTGGCCCTTTGGTCAGCAGGAGAAAGGGGGCTAGATGTTCTGGCTGGGTCGCACGAGCATTGCACGCTGCGCCCCTTACGCAAGCCCGGAAAGCCCTCCGGCCCTGTGCCTTGCGCATCAATTGCCGCTGCCTTGGCCTCTCGCATGGAGGTCCGGCCAAACTCTTGAGCGCCCCGCACAACACTCGAGCCAAATTTCATCTCAACAATCGATTAACACTGCAGCTCGTGTCTCGCCGCCAAGTTGCTTCTACGACCAGCGACCAGCTGCAACCCGCGCCCAAGCGCAAGTTGCTGCTTGGGTCGTGGATTGATGCTGGTTCGTGGGTAAGTCGGCCAGCGCCCAGTTGAACTGGAATCCTTCCTTCACAAGTGCTGTTCACTACGAGGTTAAGGAGCGCACTTGGGGTGATGAACTGGCTCCAGTCGTGGGTGCCGACCGGCAGCAGCCGAGCCACGTACTCTGCACCCAAAATTGCCAGCGCATACGCCTGCAGGAAACACTGGGGACAGGGTCAGGACATCAACAGAGCTTGTGAAAAGAAGCGCATTCCCCTACATCGGCGTTATCCACGTTTCACGATCTGATGCCGGTTTGAAGCTTCCAGATACTATCCATTCGCACGTCTCACTGGCAGCATGAATGCGGCCCTGCTGCCTGCATGAAACACGCCCTTGGCTGTCTGATGTAGCCCGCTGTCAGCATTGCCGTGTCGACACTCTGCATCAATGGGAGCCTCAGCATGAGCAGTAGCGGCGGCTGCCTGCCTGTCTTGGGAGTCCGGCTGCGCGTGGACACGGACATCGCATCAGCTTCCATCTGATCAGATTCACCATCACCATCATTAGGAACGGTAACAGCACGTGCCTGGGGCGTGCGGCTGAGGGTGGACACCAGCACCGCGCCCCAGTCGTGCGTCAGCGCCGCCAGGCTGCCGCAGAAGCCAGGCTGGTCCGCCACATGTTCGATGACCTCCAGCGCAGTGACAACGTCGAACTTGGCGCCTGCAGAGCCGAAACATGGGAAAAAGGTGGTTTTAGCTGTGACAACATCATATTTGGCGCTTTCGAAACAGGTCCGACCACCTCTGCGCGGCGACTTACAGCCTGACTGCTGTGCCTCAGTGGTTGTTGTTCTTCAAACCACCCTGGCGTGAGGCATCTGTGCAACAGCACATTCCAGGCCGGCGCACTGCTGCGAAGCGCCGCCCATGACCCTTACACGACCATGACCATGACCATGACCCCACCATGGCGCCGAACCGTTGCTGCCCAATCTGGTCCTGTTGCCCCTCCAGGGTGGCATGGCGGGCAGCAGGCGTTGGGCCGTGCCCCAGGTGCCCTGGCACCCCGGAGCCTTGACCAGGACCGGCTCAGCCTCCTTTCACCTCAGAATGCCAGCCGCCCGACCGGCGCCTGGTTCTACAGACCGTCTGCGAGACTGCCTCCGGGGGAGTGCCTGCCGCAGCCGCACCTTCCTCGACCAGCTGCTCCGCTGAAGCTGCCCGGTAGCCGACGCGTGCCGCGATACCGGGGTCCAGCCCCGCGTGCGCCGCCGCGATGTCCACGTTCTGCTGCGCAATGTCGATGCCCGTCACCTCGGCGCCCATACGTGCCAGCGACTGCACCATGCAGTTGCACACGATAAAATGGCTAGCATCAGGTTGCAGTGGGACCGCGGGATCAACAGGCTGCGAAGTCGCTCGCTTGCAGATTTCCTGCGTGTTTGTGTCTGGTCCATCTGGCAGCCCGCCCTTGACATTCCGCCGCAGCAGATGGGAAGGCAGCACGCCAGACAACATGTAAGCAGCTTGCGGATGCCATCCTTTTGCTGGCGGCACATGCATGTTCGAACGCGAGTGTGATGTACAAACTCATCTTCGTGCATTTATGAAAGCCTCGGTGCCAGTCGCGGAGCAGTCTGGAGGGCTGCTGTTCTCATGAGAACTTGCCCAGAACATGTCCCAGGCCAAGTTCGCTCGCACCTCAGACAGCAGGCCGGCGCCACAGCCGACGTCCAGGACGCGCAGCCCTGCCAGCGGTGCCGCCTGCTTCGGGTCCAGCCTGTTGACAAAAGCTGCAGACTGATGACATGCTGGGAAAGCGGTCCAATCAGGGCCGGGGCAGTGTGCCAGGTGATGTGTCATGCTGCAATGGGAAGGCACAGCCACAGAGCAGGCGCAGACTGCAGTGCTATGCATTCATGTAACAAAGTGCTGGTTTAACGCTGGTTTGCAGCATGGCGCACCGGTAGCACCGGCAGACTGCATCCCGAACAAAGCGCGCCCGCAGCGGGTTCATTGCATGCAGCGGCGCCATCGGCCCCTTCGCATCCCACCTGCACAATGTCGGCGAAGCCAGATAGAGGTTTAGGGTCATCCAAGCAGCAGGGAACAGTCCAATGGCATTGCGTGATTTGTGCCATCATCAGACGACAGCTGTTAAGCAACATTGCCATGTACTGTCCCAGAAAGGCACATTTTGTACGACGGTTTAGAAGCCGCTTGGAACCGCACCATTCTGCTGCGAGGGCGCCAAACTTGTCCGCCTCGCCGGGCTTAATCGACGACCTGGTTGCGGAGGGCTTTTCCGCGGCCTTGACGGCGGGCTTGCTGAGGCGGCGGCCGTGCTGCTGCGGCGGCTCGAGGTGCAGCGAGGGTCCCGCCTGATGCGTCGTGGCGGCAAACCCGCGTCCGGGCAGAGACCAACCCGCCCACAACAGCCTGCTAGCGAACGCCCTGCGACATCAATCAGACGCAATGGGAGTCGCCGTTGCAGGACAACAGACCAGATGTGTTGACATGCAGGCAGACAAATGCGCATGCATGTGCCGCAGAAGGCAGTGCATCGACTGAAGTCGCAGCAGATGTCGTGCCTGTCGGCGCGCGAAAAGGCTGCCTCTGGACAGAGATCGGCGCTGGTGCACATGCGCTGCGATCCGACGCCCGGCTGCGCGCCTGCCGCAGGCTGCGCAGCGCCTCCGTGCAGCGGGCGGGTCATTGGCTCTGCTGCGTGCACCAGTCCCCCCAGCGGCGTGATCTGTAACGCCACCACGGCTTGAAAAGCTTCATCAAATGTTCGCCACCCAATGCGGGTCACGGCCTCGCTGGCAGAGCTTCTGCGGCCTGCAAGCATGTCGCACTCCTACTTTATCAACCTGTGCCTCAAGACGTGCTAGCAACAGCCGAGAACCAACTTTCCAGAATCCTTCAAGGGTGATCTTGCAACGAAAAAAACTTGCCGCGCTTGCAAATACATCAGTGCGCAAGCTGGTGTCGGAACTTGCCTTGTCAGACTGAAAGGGTCGAAAGGAACGCGGTTAGTCAGCCACTTGGCAGCCATCGCGGAGACGCCGCGCACTGCCCAGTCTGCCACTGGTCCGTTTTCATACTCGTCATCCCTAGAGCTGCTTCCACGTGTGCGCTCTGAGCCGGATGTCTTGACTCGCGGCGGTGTTTATAAAATCTCAGCTGACAACGCCCTGGCCAGGACGTTTCATCTGCTGGCTTGAAAACAGCTTGGCATCTCCATCTGCTCACAATCACAAGTTGGACGAGACTATTTGATCGAAGCACGCGTCGAATCCACTGTGACGAACGGTCTGGGTCGCTTACTGCATCTGTCAGTACCTAAGCTTCTGTTACGACACTTGCCTAGGTCCTTTCGGAGCCAGACCCGTTTCGCGTGCACACTTCTGACCCGTTTGTACGCAGCAAGTCCATCGGGAGCAGTCGTCATTGATTGGACAAGTGGTTGGGGTAATATAGTGCTGTTCAGACCGCTTCAGTGCCACCGTCGGCACATGTTTGTGACATGAGGCTCTGCAGGCCTCCATGCCCACGGCGCTGCAACTGTTGAAGTTTTGAAAGGAGCTGGTTGGCGCCGTGCGGTCGGCAAGCCTGCCGGCCAAGTGCTGACATGGCGCCGGTGCGAGACGGCCTTGCGGCGGTGCGCGAAAACCTCGATGCCGGCCTCCGCCGTGCCTCGGACAGCCTGCACAGCGGCGCCTCACTGGGCGTCGGTGGCGGCTCCAGTTCGCAGCTGCACGTCGAGGACATCGAGCTGCCGATCCTGGAGGCGACGACGGCGCTGTCCGATGGGTGGGTTGGCATGCTCCAGGCCGCTGACGTCCGGGTTGCGCTTGATCCGCACACTGACACTGAAAGCGACGATGGCGCTGTTGGATCAGTGGGGTCGATGCAACCCCCAAACCGCCGACGCTGAATTTGCTGGATATCCAAGCCCCAGATAGTGGTTTACATGCAAAGGCACGAGCGTTTGCGCCGATGCTTACATGCTCAGCCCATGCGGCTTCCAGGCTGCGGTTTGTTCAGTTGGTCACTTGGAACGACATCCACTTCTCCGTTCATACTTGTATCTGATGCGCCGCCAGGTATGCCAGCCCGCGGCCGCTGGACTACGACAGAGGTTTTGCAACGCTGGAGGAGCGGCAGGCCGAGGACGCACGCATGATGCATGATGGCGAGCCGCGCAGCGACACCAAGGACGAACTGGTGAGTATTGTCCTGCATCCGCAGCTCAACCCTTACCGTTTCTGCTTTTCCTGGCTTGTGGGATCTGCGAGGCGCCTGACCAGCATGGCGTGCAGCACCGCCAAGACGATATGGCAGCGGTGTGCTAGGTAGCATGCCAATGGCTGCCGATTGCCAATGGCGGCCGTCCTTTGGTAGCTTGAGAGAGGCCTGCAAGGCTTGAGGGGATGCGTCGCGATCCACGGCAGTGCCACTTTGCTACCGTACATCGTACATCCTGCTGCAAGCGTCTCGCTGTTGAAGCCAGAAGCCAAGGTGTCTCGGGATGGAGTTTGCACCGTGGTCCACATGGGGGACCTCGCATGTGCACAAGACAGACACTGCGCTGCTGCAGCAAACAGTTGAAGGGTCGCGATCAGGCGCCTCGCTGCGGCAGCCACACGAGCTGCCTGTTGTGTGGGCATACCAGTGCAAATGTCAAGTACAGGTCTGCACAGGACAAGAGCCTCAAAACACAGCAGGAGCCTCCAACGGAAGACACATGGCCGCGCACCGCAGTCAACTGTGCATTGCTGAACCAAGAAACTGTGCCGCACAGGACCTGGAGCTCGGACAGCCGTACATGGCGAAGGACGTCACGCGGCGGCGCGGCTGCTGTGGCGGCGTGTGCACCTTCATCCTGGCGCACTGGAGCAAGGCGGTCGTGCTTGCGATCGTCATCACAGTGATCGTGCTGTTCTCTGTGCGGGTACGTGTGGTTTCCAAGTCTGGCTTGCCCCTTGTGTCCAGCTTAACAGCTGATGCTGTGGGACATGGACGGCTGCGCTGTCAAAGGCGTGCCCACTGCAAAGAGTTTGGGTCACCTGGAATTGGCAGATCCGTTCGGCCTGGCCACCGATTGTGACTGCAGCTGGTTGTGTAGATCCATCACTTCACAAAGCCTGATGTTCCGTAACATTGGATGGCCATTGCTCAGCTTGCTGGACGATCTTCACACTCCTGATGACCGGCGCCGCAGGGAGTGCGCATCTTCGGCGAAATCCTGCACTTCTTCGAGCGCTGGAACAACTGGGCGGGCTGGGGCATCTTCATCGGCCTTTTCATCGTAAACGTGACGCTGTTCCTGCCTGGCGTGGCGCTCATACTGGGCGCCGGCTTCATATTCGGGTGCGGGTGCACGAACGTGTGTATCGATTCTCCAGGGGCGCACTGTGCATCCTGAACCTGGCCTGCAAGAGTAGGTGTGGGCGTGCTGCGCCATTGGCCAAGTGGGCACCTTCCTGCAGCCTCCTGGCTAGCACCAGGCGTCTGCGCTGCTACCCTGTCATCAGTCCCCTGACCGGACCCTTCTACATCCCGGACAGGTTCTGGAAGGGGCTGCTGGCGGTGTGGGCGGGCGGCGCCATCGGGCAGGCGGGCGCCTTTCTGCTGGCGCGCTACCTCGTGCGTGACCTGGTGGTGCACTACGTCGCGAGGAAGTGGCCCAAGTGGGACCTCATCGAGCACATGCTGGTGGGTGTGACGTGTCCATTCCCTGCGCAGCGGACTCGCAGCATGCAGCTGAGGGTGGGGGGCGCATGCTGTGGGCGGGGCGGTGGAAGCCCCGCGCCCGAATGAGGCGGCGCTGGCTTCGTTTCGCATCCGCCGGCTCACCCAGGCTAGATGTCTTGACTGGGAAAGGAGGGGTCTTGTGGCCTTCGAAAACGGTTCGCTCGAATGGCAGGGCAGGAGGAATGCCCAGCAGCACAGGAACTGGCGCACTGCGCCTGCGCAGGCTGCATGCCAGCAAAATTCATGCTCTCGACAGGCACACGTGCGTGTTGTAAGCATGGTCTTGTAAGGCATTCCGTCAGGCCAGACAAGGTACAGCTGCGACGATGCAAGCTGATCGATCGTGGGACAGTTGGCTGTGCTCCTCCATATATCAAGAACAGTGCCTCCGGAGCGCATTGGTGGCAAGTGTGTCGAATTGACGCGCCGCAGGTGGCGGAAGGCTGGAAAATCATTCTGCTGCTGCGGCTGAGCCCCATCGTGCCGTGGAACCTGCTCAACATCGCGATGGCTTCGACCAGCATCCCCTTTTGGCAGTTTGTCACCGCCTCCGCCATCGGTGCGCAGCTTGCGTTTGTCTTTGCATTGCTGTAGCAGTGTACATCTCGTCAGATCAATGAACAGTCGTCTCGTTTTTGGTGGACTAAAGTCAATGCACCATCCTTGCAGCGATCCTCCAGCGCAGCAGTCCTCAATGACCAGGGGATCGTGTCCAAGTGCCGAGGACTGACATGGCAGCACCCGACTTGCAGGCATTGGCTTCGAGACGAGCGTGCTGTGCTACTTCGGCAGCCTGGCGCACAACATCCGGGAGATCGTGTCGGGGGACGCCAAGCCACAGGGGCCCGTCGTGTACGTGCTGGCAGGCGTCAGCCTGCTGTCTGCGGTGCTGGCGGCGGTCCTGGCCACCATTTCCGTCAAGTGTGTCCACTTCGCTGGTCCTTCATCTGTGTCCCAAACCTCTGCGGAAAGGGCCGCAAATGGACAAGGTCGAGAGCCGTTGCGGCCGTTTCGGCCACCATCTCCCCCGAGTTCGGCTGTCCGGCGCCGGCCAGTGTGACTATGAGCCACTAACCCTAACAGGTCCAGCCCCGTGGACCAGCCTTGTCGCCGATGGCGCCCCACCCGCATGCCTGCACAGCAGCACCGACAGCGTCGGCGGGCCTTCGGGGGGCACACGGCAACAGGGTCTGCACCCCAGCAGATAGCCAAAGCAGGACTTTGGCCCTGGCACTGACCGGCAGCAGGACCCGATACTTGGCACAGGACCCTCAAGAGAAAAACCTCTCATGAGACCCTCTGTACAAGCTGCAGCGTGCGGACGCCTCCAAGCAGGTGCTGAACCCTCGGCGTCGGAGCTCCAAGAACAATTCTGCAAGCACAAACGGTATTCCGATAATCAAAACTTGAGTAGAGGATGACCACTGCGCAGGCGCGCGCTGCGGCGGGCGGACGCCTTCAAGCAGGCACAGGCGCAGGGGGACGGCGACGAGGACGGCAGCGCCGGCGGTGCCACCGAGGAGTACGCCTTCCTGCCCCAGGTGAAGCCTGCGAGGGACATTCCTTCCTGACCCTGACATCCCGAACGCTGTGGCTGGCAGTTGCCTGGCGGTGACGACGCGGCCTACCCCTGCCTGCGAACCAGGTGCCGTGGGTTCCTGGGGGCCTGGTCTCGACGCCTTTCCGCAAGGGACCCTCTCCTTCCGCAAGGAAACCTCAACCCTGCATACGCCGCCCGAACGCCATTGCGCAAGCCGACCGGCGACGGGTCCGAGGCGCCACTCCCTGCAGCTCATCGATCCTGCAAAGGTGGAGCGGTTGCGCTGGTGTGCCACGGCAGCGTTGGCAGGACGCTGATCTGGGCTGCTGCGCGACAAGCCTGCAGTGCAGGGTTGTGCGGATGTGGCTGCCGCAGCGGTGCACCAAACCGCCGCCTGGCCCTGCGCCGCCTCACACCTATGCATGTCCTGTGCAACAGGCGCTGCCGCACGAGGGGCCGACCGGTGTGCCACATGGCGGTGGCGGCGGCCTGAACGCCGCGGGTCCCTATGCAGCGTCGGACGCCGGCAGCAGCCCGCGGCCAGCGCTGCGGCGAATGGCGGACACCCTGAAGTCAAATTCTGGGTTTGACAGCGATGAGTCTGGCGGCATGCGCATGGTGCCCCTCGGCAAACACAGCGGCAGCGGCGGCAGCAGAGACGGAGAATTCGACGCGGCGCAGGGGTTGTCGCCCGCGAGCAGTGAGGCCGGGCGGCGCAGCGATGACGAGCAGCAAGTGGGCCGAGGCCGGCGGGACGCCGACCTGCAGGTTCAGCGGCCATGGGCATTTAACGGCCAACGGGCATCGCTGGGAGCCATCGGCGGCAGTGGCGGTACAGAAGGCGTCATCGAGATGGGCAGCGGCGGCGATTCTGCGGGCCACACGGCAGCCTTCCGGCAGCAGGCTGCGGCGTGGGGGCTGCCGGCAGGCCCTGGCGAGGATGGGCTCGACTTCGGCAGCGCCGACGGGTTATCGCCGCATGCGCTGCGGGCCGACTTGCGGCCTGTCGAGGGCGTCATGACCTGAAGTTGACCGACTCTTGATGGATCCAGCTTGCACAGCTTAGATTCGTCCCCTTGCGTTCTCGGCTCGGTTCTGCCACCGCCTGTGACGTGGCTCTCACATGCACACAGATATCCTTGTTCTACCACGCCTGTAGGTTCGCGCGATCCCGTGACACGCTCGCTGGCTCCGCCGAGTCTGATTGTACGTCTCCTAGCTTCATATGCCGAACGGAATGCACCCCCTTCTCTGAACAGCTGGCAAAGGGTCTTCGAGGAAAGGGCGCCGTAATGCCGCCGCGGCATTATTAGTCACCGATCATCGAGTCGGTTCACGCAAGTCGATTGGCGCCTACGACCATTCCAGCGGATTTGTCTCTTGCATCAGCGGTCGGCGATCGCGAAGTATCTCCGGCAAGACCAACCAGCGTGCGCGCAGGCAGGGCCTTGACCGACGTCGTCGCGGTGACGAAGCGCAAGGTGTGAGGCCCCGCGCGCCGGCTCCGTCCGCGCCTCTGCGACCACCACAGACGACGCAGTGGCACACGTGCCGAGGATACCGGCCGATAGCTTGTGCGTCCGAGGCTGCACATGCGCACCACCGAAAAGCCAGCTTCTCCAAAGCTAGCTTTTCGGTCCCAGCTGGCACCTTGTGTGCAAGACTTGTCGTGATTGCATGCACAAAGTTTGTCGAAAGGCCACTTTCGGTCGGCCACACGGCGCATAGGAGGTGTGCAAGCGGCGTTCCGCCCTCTAGTCGGCGGCTGATTTGCGCTCCAGCCTGGGCGGGGTCATTGTCCTCTCACTGAGGACCACACCTGCATCGAGCTTTCAGGACGCGGTGAGGCTCCGAGGCTGACGAAATCGTTGACAGGACGGCTGGTGCTGCTTAGTGCAGCGGCCAAACAGCGGGCCTCCAGCCGGCTTGGAGCCTCAGAGCCGGCCTGGGTCGTCAGCATGTGCAGCTGAGGTGACGCTTCTGTGCCGTCATGCAGGCATTTGCCGCGCTTGTATACCAAGACACTCGAGTTGCTGGAGGCGGGCGCTGCGCCGCTGGAGGAGCATCCGGCGTTGCTGCATCACATTGCAGCCGGGCAACATCCACATGGTCCGGTCGGCTGGCGGCCGGGGGCGCGCCGTGCTCGCCGCAGCATGCCTGCTGCTCAGTCTACAGCCAGCCTTTGCAGGTCCTTTACTGGGTGACGCGGGCTCGTCGGCCTGCAATGTGGTGTCGTGTGCATGCATTCCACAAGAGCCTCAGGTGCACTGAGTCTGCCTGCATCTGCATCGGCACCGCACGGCTCTGAACGTGCGAGCCGCGATGCAGAGTCTCGGGTGCATGGGCCATCCGCTTCTCAGCCACGCTGCTGGTGTGGCTGTTATGGTGTAGCACTAGTTGAGCGCGGAAGGAATTTCCCGCAAGCAGTGGCGTTTGGACACGGAGCATGTGGCGTCTGCCTCGTCCTGCGCGTAACCGACACTGTGCTTGCTTTGTTCATGCAGCGCCGGGCCCCGGTCTTGAGCCCGGCCCAGGAGGCGGCGTCCCGTGTAAGAAGGGTTACTACAAAAGCGGCACCGGGAACTACAAATGCTCAAAGTGCCCTTCGGGCACCATACAGCCAGGGACAGGGCACAGCGCTTGTCAGGTGAGTGTTTGTCCGGCCTTTGTTTTTTTAGCATGTAGCGCTGCTCAGATGTGTAGCTTGGGTGATCTTGATTATTGTAGAAGCGCCGCTGCATTGGCCTTGTCAGACTGAAGAAGGGAATGGGACGGAAGGCAAGCAAATAGCGATGTCTCTCACTCCAGCGACTCGGTGTTGTTGCCCTTCGCAGGCCTGCCCCCTGAACAAGTACAGCAACGACGCCGGCACCTTCTGCAGTGCGTGCTTCCTGACCTTGTTGCTGCAGAGTGTGCGTGCTGCTGCCACCTGCTCATGTCCCCCACTCCTGTCTCCTAATGTCTCTGTGAGCCTTGCGCCTTGGATATCAACTTACGAGCCTTCCGTGCTGTGCTGGAAGCAGAAGCGCTGCCGCCTGGTGAGTTCCGGAAGGCGCCTCCGCCAAGGTGAGTCATTTCCGTTTAGTGCCTGTGTTACTCGCTTTGCCGTGTCGCCTTACCTCACTTTGGTTGACACTTGGCACAAAATCTGCTCGCTGCCCACATTCGATTCAGTGTTGTTCAGTAAGTGTTGTTCAGTAAGAGCCGACACAACCGTCGGCTGTGTGGCGGCTCAGCCTCACAAGGTTCACCACCCTCAATGCAGGCCAACGCCCAGGCCGACGCGCAAGCCGACGCGCAAGCCGACCCGCAAGCCGACGCGGAAGCCGACGGCAAGGCCAACGACCTCTGTGGTGAGGGTGTCTGGCGTTTCGACTCGTATATGCTCTGCCCTGTGGGTTCCACCCTGTGCATGGCGCGGTCTTGACGGTCTTGGGTTTATGGTTCTGGCCGGCTGCCAGCACACGTCAACAGCGTGGTGGTTTGAGTACCTGGACTGCACAAGTCTGCACCCCCCAACCAGTAAGGATGTCGAGTGCAACTGCAAGTGACATTCGGCCCTGGCATGCCCTGCTGCGCAGTCGTCGCAAGTGCAAAAGGACTCGACTATCTACCACCCGTCGCGGACCTGCAAGCCAGACGGAGACGGCGGCACGCTCTGCGGAATCCCCGTTGGCTACAAGGGCACCGGCCGCACCGGCACCTACTATCTGCCAAAGGTTTCCCACTGTTCCTCCAATCCAAAGACTTCAAGCTGTTGCGTGTGTCTTGGAGCAGCAGCAGCGGCCGCTTGTTAAGTTCATCCTGCTGGCTCTGCATAGGATCTGCATTGGAGAGCAGCAGCCGATCAGAGTCGTCCGCATGTTGCGCGTAGCGCATTGTGCCCTGCTGACTGACATATCCAGTCAAGTGCATCTTGAATGCGACTCTGCGACCGCTTCCTGCTGCTGTCTAATGCATGGTGTGTTTGTGGCTGCAGACATACAAGCAGCGGGCGCTGCCGCTGGTCATTGTGCTGCACGGTTCAGGCGTCAACGGTAACTGGATGCTGCAGAGCCTGCCATTTAAGCAGTATGCTGACAAGAACCAGGTGCGCGACATCCTCTATGTATGCTGGTCGTATTTCCGTTCCAAATCTAGCGAGGAAGAGACTGACCATAACGCTTCAGCTGGTGAGGAAGGCAGCGAAACCTTAACGCCTGAGCATGCAACTCTAATCTTTTATGTCACCCTTCCACTAGCCTGCACATCCGGACATGCCAACATCAAACTGATGCACGACATGTCAACCCATGGTCTGAGGGTATCATGCGTCGGGCGAGTTTGGCGGTTCACTTTGGGTGGTGGAAGCTTTGGGGTTCCGACAAAGTGCGCCAATTGGTTGATGAGCTGCGCACCATTTGCCGGCCGCAGGTCATCATCCTGGCGCCGGACAGCAAATTCAACATGTACTGGATCTTGCCAGCTACTGCAGCTGACGCCTTCACGCACGACTTCTACCACATAGACGTGAGCGCCTGCAGCCGGGGCTTTTCAGTGCAACCTGACACACCGTAGCCCTCATCATGAGCCGGGCGCAGACCCTTGTGCTGCCGGCAGAGTCGGGTTAAGCTTGTGCCGCCGGAGGGTTGCCTTGACTGAGAGGACTGGTGGCTCGCACAGGGGTGCTACAAATGGTTTGTGGAGAAGAACACAAACAAGGCGCGCGTCAACACCGCACTGGTCAGCATCGCCGGCAACTCGCGCGCAGGGTGAGCACACATCCTTCGCACAAATGCGGCCACTTGAAGGCTTCAGGAGACCCGAGCCTGCCCTAGCATCGGCAGAGCCTTCTGCACCGGCACAGAGCCCTGAGCCTTGGTGTTGCGCTGCCGTTTATGGCCGCTGCACAGCCTTGATGTTCAATTGAAATGCCTTGACACAGAATCCGAACCCTGATGCGCTGCCGCAGGTACGCGGCGCCGCCCTTCTGCAGCCGCAGCACAGTGGTCCCATGCTCCGCCTCGGTCATCATGCACGCCAGTGTGCTGCCGCAGCAGATGGGCAGGAAGATCATCCCCATCCTGTGGTCGACGGGCGTGCGGGACAACCTTTACGTACGCACCAGACCTCATCTGTGAAGATGCCATTTTAGAATAACCTGCTTGCATCATTAGCACGGCCCGCACTGCACCACTTGTTTGCAATTTGAGATTTGACGTTTCTCTGCGCTGCCGTGCTGCAGGGTCCGTCCGTCACGAATGTGAACCGCGCCTACTTCCACATGAAGGAGCCTCAGTTTCCGGTACGTAGGCGGTGCCATGACGACTGCCATTGCACTGGCCAGTCTGTCAAGTGGATGCCCGATGTCCAACATTTGCAAGTCTGAGATGCGCACGGCAGGGACATGGTTAAAGCTGACATGCCTTGTCGATCTACTGCAGATCTACTACCGCGTGTGGGACAGTGGGCACCCCCTCAACGTGAGCAATGCTACAACTGCCTCTCAGTGTCTTTGGGCAGCACGATTCTTCGTGTTGCAAAGCGCCTGTGCCTTTGCTCGTGTCACAACCGCCCCTTGATGTCACACCGTGCCGACGCCTAACACCAGACAGCTATTGTGCTTACCAACGGTCGTCATGGAGCTCGCGCAGAAAGGGCAGGAGATTGATTGGATCCTCAAGTGGTGCAGCACGCCATCATTCCGCAGGCAAGCCAACGTCCTACTTCCCGCCACCTTGGTTTGCCAACTCCAGAAGTATGTTGTGTGGTCCAAGGCAATAGCTCTTGTGCCAAGACCGTCCAGGTGTGTCCAGGTGTGCTGAAACATGCTACGCCCATTACTCTGCAGCACGCCCGCGCCGCCGCTGGGCTCCTACCGCCGGCGGTTGGCTGCGTCGCCCGCCGAGCAGCACCAGCTGCAGGAGGCATCGGTCATCGAGATGTGAGCGTATCGCTGCCAGCGGCGGGCACAAGCTGCCTGGGCCGTACCGTGCAAAACAACTTGCGGCGGTGCCCCAAGTAAGTTGCAGCGGCAGCGGCGGGTGATACAGCGGCAGGTGATACGGCAGCAGGTGGCAGGAATTTGCACCCATAAGGGACGTGTCAGTGGGGTGGCACGTGTGGAGCGGAGTTGCGTCGTGACAGAGTATTTAGTGTAGCGGCAGCCACCAGCGGCTGGCTTTCTTGTCGGTGCTGGCTGCGCGGTGCGCCGAGCAGCACGTTGCAGGCATTTGCCGCCTGCAACGGCATGCTGCCTCTTGAGGGCGGGCTTGGATGGCGACCCGGAGAGGGCAGCACAGAACCTGGATGCACGATGCCAGCATCGTCGTCCGAATCAGGGGTCTTTTGGCCACATTTTTGAGCGGCAGTTGCGGCGCATGTGTCAGTGCTGCACATTATTAGGCAGTGAGTGGGTAGAGCATTCGTTTGGCAGAGTTGGTTTGCACGGTAGTGAAGTTCCGAGCCAGCGCCGGCACATGTGGATTTGCTGCTGAATTTGTCCAGATGCCGCTTACAACACTGGGGTTTCAGAACCTTTCTGATTCGTGCAATAAAGCGGTAGCTCAAACCCTGTTTTAAAATGCCTCAAGGTTGCAAACCCGCTGGAAGCCACCTTCTCTCAGTGAGTCAACTGGAAAATCTTGCAGGCCATTGCCGCCAACAGGGATTGGGTCCGTGATAGCGAGCGCCGGCAGTGCGACAGAAGATGTGCCGACTGCCCTTGATAACTTCGTAAGTGTGTCGTGCGTCGCAGGCCGCAACGATTGCAGCACAGGCAGACATTGGAGTCTCGGCTGGACCCAGTCTTCACATCACCTGGAGACTACTGCGAATGACCCGGCAGCAGAGTGCCTTCACAGTCAGAGTCTCCTACTCACCTTTTGGCATAATTGCATGTGTTGACGGTGGCCCGGATGGCGTGCGTCATGCCAAGTCTCGTGCTCCAGGTTGAGGAGTGATCTGTGCTCCTGCTGGGAGGGTGCACCCAGCACCCAGCAGTCGGGCCAGCCTCACGTTCACCTCGTAAGCATTCCTCGATATCAACCGCTTGCCAAGGCGTAGGCAGCAGACTCCAGGTGTCAGCCGACATTGAGGCCACCAGAGGCACCGCCTGCGTGGCGTTGGCGGCGGCGACGGCAGTGAAGTCCTCAGCACGCCATGTCAGCGGACTCCGAGGACGCGGAGTTCGTTTTCTACGGCACCGCGCTGCAGCAGGAGGAGACGACGTCGCGGCAGCATGAGTTCCAAAAGAAGGACGTCGCGGATGCTGCAGGCAGCAAAAGCCTTCCCGTCTGGAAGCAGGTGTGTCACTGAGAGGGCCAGTCACTCTACGAGTATTGCTTGACGCAGTTCCGATCCCGGCCAGCTCATCAGGATCCGAAGGAGACCCTGACTGCACCCTACTTCAGGCAGTGGCAGACCGCAGTGGTTCAGCACTGAACCCAGCATTAGCACCATCTGATTGCGTCCACTTGCACTGTTTCTCTGAACTAGGAGGCGGTGGACTCGGAGGGGCGGCAGCGCTTCCACGGCGCCTTCACCGGCGGCTGGAGCGCAGGGCACTACAACACCGTCGGCAGCATGGAAGGCTGGGCGCCCGCGGCGTTCCGGTCGTCCCGCTCGGAGCGCACCGCCGCGAAGTAAGCACAGCAAGTGGGCGTGCATGTACAAGGGAACCATGGTCTCATTTGTGTGACGCGTTCGACGCCGCGAATGGATGGGGTCGGGCGCCGAGGCAATATGCGCGGCACGGATGCCGCGCAGGGTGCATGCACTGCGGTTGCAGCATTGTGTGTGAAATGCACTCGGCTGCAAATGGGACCAGCTGCGCCGCCTCGGTAGGGGCGCATAGCAGGTTCGGCGCTGAACACGGTTACATTTGGCTGCCCCACGATATGCCGTCAGGCAGCGCTGCATACACAAGAGTCCTCCAGGGTGTGCGCGAAAAAATGTTGTCGCCCCCACAGGAAGCAGCAGGTGGACGACTTCCTGGACGAGGACGAGAAGCAGGAAGCAGCGCGGTCCGCCGTGGCGGTGGCGCCGGACTTTGACACGTTCGGCGCTGTGGCGGCGGCGCGGGCGAGAGACGCTGCGGAGGCGGAAGCAGCGGCGCGGTCGGAGGTGCTTCCAGGGCTGCTGCCGTCGGATCTGCTGGCCCCCATCGCAGAGTCGCTGGGTGAGAGTCCTAGACGCATATGAACTTGTGCAAGTGATCGTCCGCAAGCTAGCTCAAAAGTCCTGCTGCGCTCATGTCCTGGCGATGTGTCCGCAGGGCGTCGTCTGACAGGCTGTCCGAGGGTGCTGGCTGCGAGTTTTCGTGTACACACTGTTGTCAGGGCATCCGGTCGCTGTCGATTGCTCACTGAACGGCCTGACTTTGCGTCTAGGCATCCAGCTGCTGAAGAAGATGGGGTGGCGACAGGGCAGAGGCATCGGCGCGGTGGTGTCCACCGGTCGCGGCCGCGGCGGCAGCCGTTGGGGCCGCTCCGCGGGCACAGCGCCCGACCCGGTGCCTGTATTTGTCCCGCCGCCAAAGGATGACCAGCACGGCTTGGGCTTCGACCCGTTCAAGGTGGGCAACATTTTTCAGCTTCTGCGCACTCGATAGGAGTCAGAAGCCAAGCGCATGGTACCCTGCGACAGCTCAGAGCGCATGGCTGTCGAGGATGCAGAATGCGCAGCAGCAGCTCCGCGCATCGCCTAATGCACACCGCACTTCATACATCTGCAAGCTTGAGCGCTGCGGCCGCCATGCAAGTCGTCTGACGGCACCTCGGCGCCGGCCGCTCACCCGAGTCTTGCGAGTACGAGTGACTGACGCGGCTCGGGCATAAGCTGGGCCGTCAATCCCTCTGCTGGTGGCCCGGCAGGGCGCTGAGGTGTTCAGGGCGGCAAAGTTGGCTAAAATGGCGCCGCCGTCGCGGCAGCCGGCGTCGGCGCAGCGGCCACGGGGGGTCGCGTTTGGCGTGGGCGCCGGTGACGAGGACGACACCTACGGCATGGTGCGCGCAACTAAACACATTCATTCTGCACAGTCGCGGTCCCCACGATCAGATGGTGAATCCCTTGCCAAACGATCCGCTTCTTTGTTGAGGTGGCCGAGGCTGCAAGCGTTCGGTCCAGGCTTCAGTCCTGCAGGGTGTGTTTGACAGGCAGGCATCTGCAGTGCACAGCCAAGATCAGTCCGAATCCGGATCCGGCTGCAGTGCAAACCCGCGCAACTCGTGCAGGCAGCACTTCGGTTGACGCCCCGTGCTCTGCAGGCCACTTTGTGCAGAAGAGCCGTCAGGCGATCAAATGCTCACTGGTCCGCAAGTGGATGGCTGTCTCGGCCGCGAGCCAGCGGTGCGGTGGTCAGCACTGCACCCTCACACCCTGCTTAACCTGCAATCTCGACTCACTGGATGAAGGTCGTTTGTGAATCAGGTGGACGACTATGTGAGCCATGAGCCGGCGATGCGGCGATCAGCGCTGCACGCCCAGATCGCCGGCTCAGACGACGACGAGGACCTGCCCCTGATGATCGGCGGCAGGTGGGAACTGCGGCAACAGGAGGCCGCTGCTGCTGCCAAAGCGCACTCGAAACATGTACAACCTGGCAGGTGTAGGTTTCAATCGTTGGGGCTGAAGGCAGCAGGCATTCGTAGTGCCAGCCAGCCAACCATTCGTGGCTGTGCCCGAGCTGTCGCCCTCATCGCTGCAGACGGCTGCCATAAGCGTTCGGAACATGGCAGCTCTCTGCGCATGCCAGGGCCTTACTGATCAACGGCGCCGCTCTCGTCCCTGCAGGGCCGCCAAGCAGCAGGGTCGGCTGGAGGGCCGCAAGGCGCCGATGCAGCTCACGCAGAAGGCCGCTAGCCGGGGCCAGGGTTTTGCACTGCCGGGCTTCTCGCCGGGCGAGTCGCTGGCGCTGCCGCAGCCGCCGCAACAGCCAGTGCCCGCAAGCTTCAGCGGCCGTCACGTGTTCCCGCTGGCGCCGCCGCCTCAGGGTATGCCCACACACCTCCAAACGCCGAACATGGGGCACAACGAACATCTGTGGCTGTGCAAGCTCGGCTTCATTCAAGATGTGACACAACCGTGGCGACCCATGGCACCATCGACTTAGGCCCGAAGTGTCATCCGAGACGATTTGAGGCGACCGAGCGCGCATCATCCAGCAGCCCTGCTGCAGCTGGGGCGGCATGGTGGCGAACGTCGTCAAATTGGATTGATGCCGTCAAACTGGACTGCAGATGCAGGCAGGTCATCTGTTCAGGAGCGCAAGCGGCGCGAGCTGGCGGCAGCCCTGGCGGTGTACGCCGGCAAGGCGCGGCTGGCGGCGGCSGCGCCCGGCCACCGCTCGGCGCCGCTCACGGAGGACGGCGCTGCGACACACGACCCGCTGGCGGGCAGCCACCCGGGCGGCGCGGCTGGTGGCGCCAGCACAGCGGCCGGGGCCGGCTGGAGCGGCAGCGCGGCGGCGGCGCAGCCGGCGGTGCCGCGGCGGGCGGGCGACGGCGGCTTTGCGGCGGTGGGCGCCGCGCCCGGCGCCGCGCCGGGTCAGGCGGCGCCGCTGGCGGCCGGCCTGATGAATGCCGCGGCGGTGCTGCAGAGCAGCTTCGTCAAGTGCGCTCCTGATGCATGCCGCCACGAGTCCGCAGACAAACGTGTGAAGAGTTGATGACCGTGCACACAGTCTGTGTGGATGCACAGCCGGCGAGCCTCCTGCATGACGAGACCATGCCGGTGACTGCTGACTGGCAGCAGCGCCGTCAAGCGATCGCAATTGTGTCCGGCCCGCTTGGGCACGAAGGCCATATCGATCCGGCCGATCCTATCCCAGCTCTCAACACGGCTGTGCCTCCCTGTGCCGTCTCGGCTGGCTGGGAAACCAGGTGCTGCGCCGGCTGCTGCTGCAGGGGTTCTGTACAGGACATGGGCACGGAGACAGGCGGGCTGCGCAAGCAGCAGGCCGCCAAGCCGCCTGCTGCTGCTGCGGCCGCCGCGGCCATCGGAAGCGTGGCCTTCATGCCGGCGTCTGCCGCACCGGTGGCAGGTGCCGCCATCGTTACGTCTCCAGGTGTCGCCCCAAGCTTGGCCAGATGACCCTGCAGTTGCGCACCAGACGGACCATGCCAGTCCTGGTTGTGGCCTGCATCGATGTCTGCAGCTAGAAGGGCACTAGGGCTGCAGCGGGCGGTGCATGCCGCGTCCACGCACGATGCTGCTGATGGAAGTGGGGCTTGGTCGGCTTCGTGGCGGAGTGCCACTTCTGTGCAGCCAGCTCGAGTTGATCGAGCGATGGCATCGGTTTTGCATGCGGACCGCCGCTGCTGCATCCGCAGCTACTGCTCGTCGCTTCGCTTCGTTCTCAGCTGGCCAGGCGAGTGCGCTGGCCTCCATCTGCCCAGTCCCATCAGAGGCTGTGACTTCCGTGGTCTTCAGTGGCTGGCGCTGTTCTCACAGGAGCGTCTGGCAAGCCGAAGCGCAGCTATGCGGAGTGGCGCCCGGTGCCGTTGCTGTGCAAGCGGCTCAATGTGGCAGACCCTTACAAAGGCCGGCCGGCGCCTGCCGCTGCGGCGCCGTCGGCGATGCCGTGGACGCTCGCAGACCTGGGCCAATCGAGGTGCGTTGTCACCCGTTCCAAGATCCTGGCCAGTCCAACGAGGTGGCAGATGTGAAGGGTACTTGGCGCCGATCTCATCTGCTCCATGGTTCAGGCATCAAAGCGGCCTGGTGCCAGACTTGATCACCTGTTGGCAGGAGTGGCATGTCCGCTGTTAGCTGGCAGCCACGTTTCCCGACATCCCCACTGACGTCAGCTACATACTGCAGGCAAGGTGGCGACGAGTACCAAGCGCTCCCGCTGCCGCCGCCGCCAGCGCATAGTGGCCAAATTCCGCAGCAGCTGCCGCCACCGCCGCAGCCCGGCAGACAGCCGCAGCAGCAGCAGCAGCATGTGGCAGCGGCGCCATGGCAGCAGCAGCAGCAGCAGCAGCAGCAGCAGCAGCTGGAGGCACCGAGCAGGGGCGCGGCTGGGAAGCAGGAAGCTGCAAGGGAGGCGGACGACTTCCTGGCCGGGCTAGGACTTCCGCCGCCGCCAGCGAGTCAATCTGCGAGACCCGACGTGCCACCAGGCGCCACAGTCCCTGCACGTATTCCCGCAGCCAGCAGTGGAGGACCATCACAGGCGCCTCAACCAGAGGTGACATCTTTTGAATCAGTGCACCATCTTGGAAGCGGGTTGCTGTCGCTGCAGCAGACGTAAACTGCTGGCACGTGCCTTTGCGCCCCAATGTTGTGTGGCATGCCGCAGGAGTCATTGCCAGATACGATTGCACTCTATAGCAAACAGATGTATAGTTTGATGCGCTTGCTTGTGTGCTGCTAGGTGCCGCTGGCGCCGCAGAAGCCAATGGATCTCTTCAAGGCCGTCTTCGAGGCAGCAGACTCGTCAGATGAAGAGTCTTCAGGCGGTGAGGACGAGCAGCAGCCGACGGCTGGCCCGCCGCGGCCCGGCGCTTCGTCTCGCAATGCAGCAGTTTGGTCGAATGCGGCAGGGGAGGGTGTTACGGCGGCACCGGCGCCCAGCACCGTGGCAGTGGCGCCGGCAGCGGCAGCAGCAGACACTCGGCACGCAGGAGCCGCGCCAGCAGCCAGCACAGCAGCGGGGGCCGGGCTGCACAGAAGTGCCTCTGCAGCCGAGCAGCTGCCCAGGCCACAGCCGGATGTTGGCAGCGGCGCTGGCAAAGACGCGACGATGTCCGCCATCGAGGCGGCCCTCAAGCGGCTGAGCAAGGGCAAGAAGGAGAAGAAGAAGCACAAAAAAGAAAAACGGTCAAAAAAACGCGAGCGGGACGGCAGCAGCAGCGACGGCGGCGACGACGTCAGCGGCAGCGAAGGCAGCGGCGGGCGCAGCAGGAAGGTCAAGCACAAGAAGTCGAAGCATAAGCACAAAAAGGGTTGAGCTGGCAGACGTGAGATCTGAGATCCGTGCTGCAGTCCAAAAATGCCGATGTGCTTGTACTGTTGTCAAGCTTTGTGCTTGCTCGCCACCGATACATTTGTGCCACTGACGTATTGGACTGCATGCTGCCGGGTCGCGGCGTTGCTTGGAATATTGGCTCTGAAGCAGCCTTCAGCCATTCACGTATGCGACAACATATCAGGCATCTCGCCAGTCTGGCATGCAGATTTGCATTTCGCTGGCACCAGCTTCGGCCCAAATGCCAAATTGCAATCTGAGACAGCCGACATCATGTGCCAGTCCAGCTTAATATTCGACGCAATCGTGCTATTCGTCGGGAGTTCATTGCAGGATCCTGACTTGTCGTAATTTGCGCCAACGACACACTCGCAACGCATCGCAGAGCTCAACTGCAATTTGGCCCGCCTTCTCATTCCGAATCGTGGAGTCTGACAATATTCATAAGGACGAAAGCTCTCACTTGAAGCATTGGATCGACTGACCTAGACTGTGTCTAACAAGCACAGTGCCACTGGCATTTGGGTGGCGGCCCTGCCGTGAAGACCAGTGGCTGTATCTACGGAATCTAGTGGCAGCTTGAATTTCGCCAGCACGTGTAGGCAAAGCAGCAGCCACGGTGGTGCTTGCGTGACAAAGTCTCTGGACGAAGGCGGCAGCGGCGCCGACAACAGGACTGCTGCGCCATGAGCATCTGAGTGGAGACGGCTGACAACTGGTGCCGAGTCAGCGGCGGCACCGCCAGAGGCAGGTAGGCAGCAGCAGCAGCAGCAGCAGCAGCAGCAGCGGCAGCAGCAGCAGCGTAGCGGGTGGCTGTGCCGCAGCTGCAGCCACAGGCAAGTGGCTGCGCAGCAGCGCGCTGCGCCGGCATGCCACGGCAGGTGGACGAGACACATGCGTGCCGCAAGTTCGCCTGCCAATTTCAGGCCTGCCTCAAGAAGGCGAGTCAGACTTCCCTCTGTGCACCTTATGAGATCATCTGTGCCTGGCATGCGTAACCCTCTGCGGCGTCACCCACATGGCCACCGTGCGCCGTGCTACGACAGCGGCTGCAGCCTCACATACGCTCTTTGTCTGGGACGATGTCTAGGGCAAGGTTTGAGGCGTACCTATCGTATACCGCAGGTGGGCTTCCAGAACATGCACATGTGCTCGCGCGAGGTCCGAGATCTCAAGGAATGCTGCCGCAAGTTTAATGAGGTGAGTTGGCGGGGTGCTCCACCAGATCGAAAATACCACACTCCGCCACAAACCCTTGACTGCCACCTCCATGGCTGCTGGTGGCAGTGGCCACGGAACATCGCTCGCAATGCATTGCGGCATGCGAGGAAAGTGTTATCCAAGCTTGCCGGCGGCTTGATGTGAAGGAGGGACGCACATGCAGGCATGCAGCATCAGGAACCAAATGGAACCTGCACATCCACAGGTGTCGGTGCACTGCGCGTTCCCGGAATTAGACGAGGTGGATGATGAAGGGAAGCCTCTTGGTCATGAGGGGTCCACGAAGTCAGCATGAAAATGAATCTCATACGATGGAACACGGAAGATTTAGGTAGATAGATGTTCCGGCTCAGGAGTGAGCTTTGAGAAAGGCACACGTGAATTAAGACCGTGTTGATGCATGACTGTGAGTTACCTGAAGCAAATCAAGAGCATTTGTCAGGAAAAGCGGCAAGAAACGATGGAAATCAAATCAAGGCAAGCTGTATCGGAGTCAAAATATCCCATCAAATGTTGCCATGCTGCGCAACCGCTCATTCCCAGTCCTAAGGCTGCACAACAGGATTGTTGTGCAGCTGCACTACCCAGAAGTAGTAAAGTTGAGTGGACACACAAGCAATGGCACTACTTGCCAGACTTGATACGAGCACCCTTAAACCACGCCCCCACCTGACGCTGCCTAAGCGCTGAAGGCTGTTAAACCACCTGTTGCATGCACGTGCTACCTAGCTGTGGGTCTCGGATACTGCCGTCGCTGTCGTGTGTCGACCCACCCGCGCCTGATCGCTTTGCTCCAAAATGGTCTGTGCATCTTCCCACATCTCCCTCCTGCTTGGCGGTGGAGCTCACCGTGCCGCCACAGCAACAATGGCCGCGCCTGCCGCCTCACCCGCCTTCTGTGGTCGCCAACACAGACAACAGTCGTCAATAAGTCCGAGACAGTGAGGTGCAAGGAGCCCTGGTAGCGCGACCCTGGCGCTGTGCGGCGGCGGCCTGCCACATGCAGGATGCATGTGGCAGCACATGTGGCTGGTGCTCTGGCCGATCGCTGTGCTGGGTACCACGGATGGAGCACGGCAAGCGCTGTGGGGTCCCGGCAACGCAGCGAACGGGCTGGAAAGGGCGGACAACATGCGAGGGAGAGATGCCACCTGCGCGGCCAGGGCGCGGCAGGCGGAGGCGACCTCGGCCTTGACGAATTGGCCGCGGACACGCGGCCGGGACTCCGCCAGCCGCTTGCGGCTCACGTACCGCACCTGCGGGACCGGAACCGAGCAGCAGAGTCGGTGCCTTGCCTCGTGGTGTGCAAGGGCCCAGCTGGTGGGAATCGGCAAGTGGGATGTGGCGACGGCAGTCGCACCGCAGCGGTCTGGAGCAGCACGAGCGAAGTCAGTTGCGACACTGCGGCACCTGGAGCAGTGGCAGGGCGGAGGCCGGCTGTGGAGGCGTCGCTGACAGCGCCTCAGAGGAGTGGTGATGTCCAGTAGACATAGAATCAGTGATGTCCAAAAGGCATGGAGGAAGGCACCTTCTTGTCAAAGTTGCGGGACTCGCGCTTTTGCCGGAACTTGATGATGGCGGCCCGCCGGTGCGCCGCACACACCGCCTTCTGGTCCAGTGGCTGCTGCACAACGGAGTCGGATTACATAAACGGAGAGCGGCGCCTCTGCAGAACCTAGAAATGCAGTAGGGCGCTTATACAGGGAGGACTTGGCGGCATGCACGGTGACAGGTGCACAGCAAGGTAGCTGGGCTGAGGGAGCTGCTCACCTGTTTGCTGGTGGCTTCGGCGACCGTGGTCGGCGGTCCGACGGCAGAGGGCTGCGACTTGAGGGTCGGCACCAGCCGCCTGGCCTGCTGCTGCGGCAGCGGCACTTGCTTCGTCTGCGAGCTGAGCCCGCTGCAGGACACGACAACGCAAAGCACATGAGCATAATGTCGAGCTGGTACGCCATCTGGTCAACAGGCAAGCAACAACAGGCTTGAAAGCCAAAATCACGCAGATGGTGCTTCCCCGGTAGGTTTAATGCTGTAGGAGGATCGCACAGGGGCAAGGGGGGCAGAAGACTGAACACCATGGTGGCACACCCTCCAGACCAGGTGTCCATCACACCACCACACTGCACACCTGAAGCTACTGAAGGCTGAGCTGTTGGAGTGGCTGAGGCTGCCGGCGCAGGGCGTCGCCGCCGACAGCTGCACCGCCATGGAGGGCATCCTACGCATTGGCCACCTGTCCCCTCACTTTCAAGCACAAGAGAGATTGCAGTGACACGACACAGGCCCATTCCACAGCGTCCTATGCGCTGCCAACAGGCGCTGCCAACAGGCAGCGCAACACAGGAGCCAGTCGATGTGAGCGCGCCTGGTGTGGGGCGCGATGGCGGGGAGACCGCCATACGGCAGCGGCTGCGGCAGGCCCCGACCGCCCGGCGCGGACGGGCTGGTAGCCTTTGGCGTGACGTCCAGCGGCCGAATGGACAGGTCGATAGAGAGGTGGACAGAGCCAGAAGCGGCGCCCAGGGTCGCCTGCGGCCGCTTCGGCGGCAGGCACAGGCTGGGCAGCTGACTGAGCGCCAGCGGCAGCCCCGCAGACGAGGCGTTGCACACGGACGAGGTCGGCGCTGGCGCAGCGCGGGCGGCGGCGCCAGCGTCGAARCAGAACGGCGCCGGCGGCGCAGCGCTGCTGACCTCCATGCCGACTGCCTCATCGGCAGCGTCGGCTTCCGCAGCCACCGCGCCGACGGCCGCGGGAGCGGAGCGCGCTGGCGCTGCCGGCGTGGCCGGCGGCGGGCTGCTGGGCCGGCGGAAGGGCGAGGCGACGGCGGCGCCCGGCGCGAGCGCCGCCAGCCGCTGCTGTCGCGGCGGCGGCAGCAGCGCGCGGTGGGTGGGGGTCGCCGGGGCGTGCTGCGGCGGGCAGCCGGCGAGCGGCGGCGTGCCCGGCGAGAACAGGCAGCCGCCGCTGCTGTTGTCGGAGTTGTGCGAGCCGCCAGAGGTGCTGGGGAGCAGGGTGCTGGCGCCGGCTGCCGTGGCGGAGGCGCCGGCCAGAGACAGCGGCAGTGCAGGCGAGGTTGTGTTGCGGCGGCGCCAGACGTGCTGCCACAAGGTGGACAGCTCGTTGCTGCGCAGCGGCTTGACCAGGAAGTCTGCTGCGCCGGCATGGATGGCGTCAACGACGGCTGCCGGCCCGCCCTCCGTTGAGATCACTGCACCGAAGGCATAAATCGTCCGTCAGCGGCTGCATACGGTTTGCAATGCTACGGCCCGCCGATTGGGCCATTGAACGATCGGGCCTGGGCAGCATTAGACACGGCTATAGGCAGGAGGCAGGCGAGCACCTCGCCTGAGGGATGCACGACCACTAGCAAGCGCCACTCACCGACGACAGGAATGGTGCGAATCTCCTTGAAACCCTGCATCGACTCGAGCAGCTCGCGAGCCCCGTCCTGCATGAATCGCAGTTCCAGGGTGAGCTCATCTTGGGTGCTCACTCAGAGGGCAGGTCGCGGTGCTGGTCGCCTGGGAAATTCAGGGATCCGTAAAAAGCTTCAGGCTGCTTTCGTGACAGTGGTTTGCGGGTGAGAGGCAAGGCAGCGGGCTGCATTGCGCCGCTGCTGCGGAGGTGCGCCGAGTCCAAAAGCGCCCAGGCTCCTGAGATATTTTCGAAGCAGGCACCACAGCGGGGGTCCTCACCTGCCAGTCGGCCATGATCATGTCCGGCAGCGGCCCGCCCGATGAGAGCCGCGACAGCGCGTCGGCAGCACTGGATGCCCGCTCCACTGCGGCAAGCAGCAAAGGATATTTTAGGACTTTCTTCTGCGGGACATGACGTGCACTCGCGGAGCGCAAACCCTGACGTGAGCATGCATGATCAGCGGCATGAGGGAAGTTGAGACGCATGTACTTGCTGGCGGGGCAGCTTGGCAGCGCCCACAAGTTGGGATCCGCACCGTCGTAGTGGCCGGACAATAACGTCGCAGTCTGCTCATCGGATGCTTGTTGCACCAGCAGGAGGCTGAAATCCTGGTGCACCGGAAACGACAGCGTCCGCAATGCAGCCGCATCGCCGACCGGCCCACCGGCCTTGTTGGACGAGCGGCAGACAACGCCGCCCGCCATCACCGTTTCGCTGTCTGCTGCCATCGGTTTCGTCAGCGACAAGTCAATTGCCTCTGCGGGCGGCTCCTGCATGCATGTCAGAGGTGGGTTTGGTAGTCAGCCTGTCACTAAGAATCAGAACCGATCTTTCCGGGTCACTTTTCGCCGGAAATCTTGGCCTTGCTGCCAGCTCATCCAGGAGCCGGGACTCTGATATCAAGTGCTCATGTCGGAAGGCTCCGCGCGCGTTCCCCTTGAGGCAGCCTTGTTGCAGCCAGAGCGCTTCGAGTCCACAGTCTGATTAGCTGCTTGCGATTAGCAAAATTCAACACTTTTTGGTGCTCCAGGTGACAGGGCGTCGCCAGCGCGCCTCGAGGCCTGCTTAGAGACGAGCTGTGGCTGACTGCGGCCACTTGCTCCAGCGAGCGCCTTCGCAACTGCTGGCGCTGCCGCTTCTGCTACTGGTGGCAACGTCAACCGCTTCGCATCTCATGGCTGCTGATCAAGCCACATGCAGCGACACCCCGTCTGCGGCATCAGCCCCAGCCGCTGGCTTGCAGCAGCAACAGCACCTGACGGGTGCAACAGCGCCAGCTCGAGCGGGAGAGGAGCCTGATCGCATGGAGGTGACTGTGTTGCCGGCCCACGATGCCGCAAGCCGGGCACAGAGGGCGGCGGCGCTTATGCAGGAGGGCAGCGCCATCAACTCGGCAGCAGCGCCGGAAGGGCTGGCAGCCGTGATCCCAGAGCCAGAACCGCCGCAGCGCCTGGGGTCCGTGACGGAGCCCGAGGACCCGAGATAGGCTGGCGCCTGTCACAGTTCCTGCTGATGGATTTTGAGGGCGGTCAACACATCATTCCAAGGCAGTGACAAGCTTGATTCAAGACAAATTTTACTCAAATGAGGGTTCAGACGAGCGACATCAAAACGCCAGCCAGGGTGACCTAGTGGAGTGGGACTGTCCTTTCAACGTCCGTGGAGCCATCCTGCCATACCATGGTGTCGCAACATGCCGCAAAGCTTGCCAACAGCCCAAAACCAGGTCTAGGTAGCAAAAGGGCGCTATGGAAAGGGCGTGTTCAATGTCAGCCTTTGGTATGAGTAGTCTCGCTGCACATGCTGATGCCGTGTCCAATAGCGAGCTGAGCCAGCGAATCAACCGAGCTGGCAGGTGGTGCTTCCATCAGGCGCCGCCCCTCTCGTCATCGGACCGGAAGTGCAAATTGCAGGGCGGCAGCGGCCCTGGCAGCTTGCAGGCGCTCCCCACTGGGCTGCCGCCGCCGGCATTGGCAGTGTCATCCCCAGTTGTCGCGCCGCACTTCCTCCCGGATGGTCCTCCCCTCGCCGCATCATGATTATATCAAGGCATGGCTATCTCGAAATTGTCAGGCGCCAGCGCCGCCCCAGCCCCATTCCTCAGGCGGCCGGCATGCGGGCCAGGTGGAGCGCCAGCAGGGCTTTGACAGTGGCCGTGAGCTGCACGTCCGGGCAGGCCACCGTGACCTGGAACTGCCGGTGGCTGGACACGTCCACCTCAATGCGCACCAGCACCAGCACCTGTACACCGGCAGCACAACCCTGATGGTCAGGTCTCAGGTCATTCCTGAGAGATGCAACTTCGAGGCGGACACTGTCTCGGGCCACCACACCACACCCACTGGTGCGGCTGTCGCAGCGTGCAGGAGTGCCCCTCCGGCCAGCCACAGGCTGTGCCAGCCCGTCAGCTTTGCCCTCGAGCCGCATTGCATGCCGGCTGCGGCTCGCTGGGCGTACAGCCAGCACGGGACAGATACAGCAGGGAGGTCGACGGCAGCAAGGCATCAGGCAGGCACCTGCTGCGGCGGCGCGCCGGGCGGCGCGAAGCAGAAGCTGCCGGCGGCGACGAAGTTTTCTGGCTGCGGGTCGAAGTCCCGCAGGTCCGCGAGCCGCAGCGCGCCCAGCAGCTGGCTGATCGCGCCGCGCGACAGCGGAGTCTCGCGCGCCACCCGCTCGCCCAGCTTGTGCGGCGGGCCTGTGTGGAAAGAAAATCTTGAAAAGTTTAGGTTTCGGTGTGTGTTGGAGCGTCCGTGAGGACAGAGGTACTGGGGAGGTCCTCGGGCGCGCTGTCGGCGGCTGCAGCACCATGTGACGCGCATTTTCGCAGCGCCATTCAGCGGCAACTGACGACTGCCAAGGGCGGCCCACTTCAAGCAAAGCGCCCCGSGGGGGAGGGGGAGGAGGGGGGGCGCATGGGTTTGCGCACACATGATGGGCCTGGCACAGGGTGGTGCCTGGAGACGTTCTGTKCAGAGCTGCGCTGCCCACCTGGCAGGGCGCGCCAGCGCTGGAAGAAGAGCTCCGCCGGCGGCGCCTCCGCAGGCGGCGCCACGAACTTGGTGGCCACCAGCGGCAGCGCCAGGGACTGGGACGCCCCGACACCCGGCGCCACAGAGTAGCCCAGCTGCAGGCGCGGCGGGTCGCGGAAGGGCGCCAGCGCCGTGACCGCCAGCGCCACCACCACCTGAGTAAACACAGGAAGCTCACGGTGTGGGATACGTTGCCCCCCCCCTCCGGTGAGGCTGGGACATTTACGCGGCAGTGGGTCGCGGAAGGCCGCCAGGGCCGTGGCCGCCAGCGCCGCCAGCGCCTGAGCAACGTGGGAAGTTCGCCAAAGGGAAGTGGCATTTCTCCCTTTCAAATGTCCCCTGGCCCACCCCTTCCGGTGAATCTGGGACACCCGAGGCGGCAGTGGCTCGCAGAGGGGTGCCAGCATGTGACCACCAGCAACACCCGTGCGCGGAGTGCTGGAGCCCTGCTCCTCGTGCATCCCGCAAGCGCTGATTTCGAGTTTTCGAGGCGCACCTGCTTCTTCGGCTCGATGACCGGTGGCACGAAGCCCAGCTGGAGCGCAAAGGCAGGCTGCGGCGGCACCGCGCAGATGAGGCGCTGCAGCGACGAGTTGCACTTGTTGCCCAGGTACAGCTGCAGCTGGCCGCCAGGCCCCTGGAAACCCTGCTTCACACCCACCTGCGAGTTACGGACGCGGGCATGTGAGTCGACAGCAGCTGACTTGTCCACCGCTACTTCTTTGGGGCATATGCGGTTGTGTCCTAAATGGCACGACCACATGTACAGAGGTCGCCACACCGCCGCCGCAGCATTGTCAGGGATGGAGCTCTTCAAACGCCGCAAATGTGCACAGCTACGTCCCGGCTTAGATTGTAGAACCTCCGCACCTGGAGGTAGCTGTCTTCGTACAGGATGCCAGCGTCAGCGGCCGTCAGCCGGCGGAACCACTCGCCCACGTCGCCTGCCACCTGCCACGAGGAGAACAGCGCTGAGGTGTTGCTGCACCGCCAGGTGTCAATCTCGGCGAGCCCTCTGCTGACGGCCTTCACACACGCCGCCTCGTCAGACAGCGCCCGGGCTGTGAGCACCGAGCTGATGGCAGGCTGGCAGAGGTTGCAGATTTGCAGCATCCAAAGGCTACAAAAGGCTGCAGAAGACTGCGGGTACCTGCGGCGGTGGCAGCTGCGGCGGCGCTTGCGGCGCGGGCGGCGACGACGGCCCTGACGCCTGCGACAGCGGTGAGGCAGGACCGCCGCCATGCTGCGGCTGCAAGCCCGCCTGCGGATGCAAACCGTGAGCGTGCTTTGGTCCAAAGTTCTGCGGCTGCGTGCTGCAACCATCTGGGCCAGAGGTGACGGCCCGCCAAGCACTCTATCAACCTGGCCCCATAAGGCACCCGGGGTAGGAGGGTTGTTGATGCAAACTGCAGCCTGTTGGATTGACAAATTGCTCGAGAGATTTGTTCACATTCGAATGCACCCAGGCGACGCTCAGTAATGTGGAGTTTTAAGAACACCGAACACCTGTGACATCGGCGAGCCCGGTGCGGAGCCTGCTGCCGAACCCCCGACGGACCTCGCCGCGGCGGCGGCATGCGCGGGCGCCAGCGCCGCCACTGTGGCAGCCGTGCCAGGCGAGCCGGGCGCCGCTGAAGGGGATGCTGGAAGCTGCGCTGGCTGCGACGCGGGCGCGGCAGCCGGTGCTGGCGCTGCTGCGGGGCTGGGACGCGCTGCAAAGGGGTCTGCCAGCGCCTGCGGAGCCGGAAACAGGGTTTAGGGGTCACGCTGCATGTCAGCTTCGGGTCTTCATTGTCGAGTCCGTGCTGTGACTTGCAGCCTTCTGGCACAAAATTTGCCGATGGGCTTGGGTCATTGATGACTCCGCACACGTGCTTTCTGCTGTGACAGGGATGAACGAGGAAAGCCGCTCCGCACCGCAGCGGTAGGGGCGGGCGGCGCTGCTGTGGGCGGTGGCTGCGTCGCGGGCGCCAGGGCCACACCCGTCATGCCCGACAGCAGCTCGTCCAGGGGGTTGCTGGGTTTCGGATAACCGTTCGCCAGGGGCGCGCTGCTGGAGTTGTCTGCGGGGCAGATGAGGCACGACACGTCACGCGGTGAACAGGCTGCCTATGAACCATGCCTCCCAAGCGTCAAGCGCACGTGATAGAGCCTGTGCGCACAGCTGTCAGTCCATTGCTCTCCACAAACTCCGCTACCCCGGCTTGCCAGCAGAAAAGCAGCCCCTTGAACACTGGTCTGTGGCAGGATCACCGTCGTCATCGATGCCGATGAGCGGCACCTCCTCCACAACAGGCGCCGGCTCCGCCGCCGCCTCGGGTTCAGGCTCCGGCTCTGCCTCAGTTGTTCCGTTGGCAGCCTCCGGCGGCGGCGGCGGCGACTCCAGCGCCACGCGCTCCCCGGCGCCAGCGGCGGACTCGTCCTGATCGCCCACCGACATCCAGGCCGGCTTCTCAGCCTGCTCGTCCGTCGTGGCGCCCTGCACGCAGTCGATGCTGCATCTGGTCACTGGATTCGAGATGTGGGGCTTGCACCGGGGTGCGAAGGGCTCCAACATAGGTGCAGTGTGGTGTGGTGTTATCAAGTGCAAGGGACATTTCAGCAGGAAGCGAGGCCACGGCATGCCCGGAAAACGCCACAGGAGTCCGTCGGCGCCGCAAACACAGACGCAGTGGCAGACCATGTGTGACGGAAGATTAGCGCCCACCTCACGCTCCTGCAGCCGCCGCAGCAGCAGCGACTTGCGCTTGTCCCAGTGCGGCAGCGGCAGCACATTGCGGCGTCCCACCTCCGCCTGCGCGGACAGCCCGCTGTACTCTGTCGCCCGCTGCTGCAGCTCCGCGTCCAGCTGGCTCTTGTGCCTGCAGGGTTCCCAGGGTTCAGGGTTTATATGGCAGGTCTTGGGCCTCTGCTCTGGTGTTCTAAGATTTGGGGCAGCGTTCTGTGGGGTTTGGCAGCGCCGGCGGCCTGGCCGGTGGCGGATGCAAGTTCAGACTGGTTGCGCCTTTTCTTGGCTAACATGCAGCACCTTGGTGGGTGATGTGGACGTCGTCGAGAGCTGTGAGCCGCACCGCTCTGGATGATGATCAATCCTGGGCATGCGGCGTTCACAACCCAATGTTGTGCAGCCAGGCAGCTGGTGCAGGGTTGCCGCTGTGCGGTCAACCGCACACTGAGCGGGCAGTGGGGTTTCAGGGGAGCGCACCTCTCAAAGACGGCCTCAATGCGGCGCTTCACGGCCGGGTCCAGGCCTTCGCGCAGGCTGATGCGCAGGAAGGCGGACAGAAGCTGCGACTTTCCCTCCACGCTGGCGCTCAGGAACAGGTGGCTCAGCATCTCGAACTGGTCCTCTGCCGACGTGTCGCTCAGCAGCTGCCCGTGCTCGCCTGCGGGTCATGAGCGATGCTGAGACAAGGGATGTCGAATGACGAACAGGAGATTCAGCATCTCGAGCTGGTCCTTCGCCGACATGTCGCCCAGCAGCTGCCACCTCACAGGACCGCCTGGAAGAGAGGGCGTTTGCCCAGATCACTCAGAGCAACCAGAATTGGTCGCTTTGCAGCATCTCGCAGACACCCTCTCCTTCAAGTGCTAGGCCGCTGCGGCCAAAGCAAAGCACATGGCAGTCTGGAGGCAATCGCAGTGGCGGGTTATGCACGCGCTCTGACCCAACTGGTCGGAGTGTTGATCCGAGAGAGCAGAAACGTGGTATGTCGATCAGAGAGAGCAGAAGAATGAGAAAACAATGCATGCAGCAGGCGCACCGACGATGGCGGCGGCGACGCCGACCATTGCATCGTGGTTGGCGCCCCGCTTGAGGGCCTCTACCGTCTGCGCCGCCGCATATTCGTGCAACTCCGGGTGGTTGGTCACCTGCGGCAGGAGAGAGTTGAATTTTCCTGCTGACTGCAGAGACAAACACATGACCAGTGGTCGCCTCGCTGGAATGAGCAACAGCACTGCTCTGCAGTGGACATGGCGGCCTGAGATGGGCGGTGCACAAAACCCATCTGGCCGAATGTATCATTTGCAGGCTCAGCACAGCGGCCGTGTGCGTGGGCACAAGTCAACTCTGCTCCTAGAGGCACGGCGCATGCGGCCAGGCGGCGGAGAGCATGCGGTGCTAGGAACGCCAGCGGGGGAACCGCTTGACTCAGGCTCACCAGCTGCACGGTGGAGTGCCACACGTCCTTGGTGGCAAACTCGCCGGCGCGCTCGATCAGCGTGATCATGGTGTCCACGTACCACTTCAGGTCCGGGAAAAACCTGCGTCAAGGAGCAGCGGGAGGGCGCTCACAATGCACATACAGGTCACAACATGCTTGCAGCCGCTCGGACCAGGTCCGGGCAAATCTGCAGAGAGGCAGGCAGCAGCAGGAGGGCGGTGCATGTTGGTTTGGCTGATGCAGGGTTGGCAGCAGGGGGGGCGCCAGGAACATTTGGACACGCAAATGCGGATGGTGGATCCGCACGTGAGCCGCCTGCCTGCAAGCGCCTCAAGGGCAGCCGCGCCGCGGGCAGCCCCTAAAACCCCTATACCCTATCCCAAGCAGGAGCCAAACTGCTGGAACCGAACATGGAGTGTGGTCCGACTCACTTTTCCGCCAGCACCGCGGTCTTGAGCACCAGCTCCTCCCGCATCGTGAAGTCAGCGACAGTGAGGTACGTCAGCAGCTCGCCCACAATGCCGGGGGCGTTGCCGGGCGTTGCCATGGCGAACAGCAGGTCCAGGGCGCGGCGCCGCACGCTGATGTCCGCCTCCTTGAGCGCCCCGATGATGGACTTCTGGTGCCTGCGGGCACAGGGTGAGCAGGGTTTGGCGGCGCGCAAGAACGCCTGCTGGGCAGCTTTGGGATTCTGGTTGTTGCACGGTGGTGTCTCGCCTCCCTGAGTGCCCCGATGATGGACTTCTGGTGCCTGCGAGGGGGCAGAACCACTTCCGAGAGCTCCATTCCCGCTTCAGCAGTAATTGCCTGCCAGACCGCTGTGGACACCGCACCATAGTGTCCCGCCCCAATCCTTCCTTGCTCAATGATCGTGCTGAAGACGCCGCACACTGATGTCCGCTTCTTTCCGTGCCCGGATCGTCCGATAGACTCGTGGTGCTTGCCTTCCGCAGCGCAGTGCAGCAGTCATGTGTCTGTTGGAAGCTTCCCAGCCCCGGCAGAGATTCAGGCGCCCAAGAGACTAGGGCTCGATGCTGTCGCCACATGATCTAGGGCTAGATCAGGTGGCGACATCGTGCCCCAGTCTTTTGCGCCAGCGGTACTCCAAGCTCAAGCCTGCAACAAGGACGCACTTGTCGATGGTCTCCGCGACAGCCGGCACCTCCGCCAGGCGCATGAGCGACTCCAGACCCAGGTACTTGATGTTCGGCTCCCGCGTGCTGATGAAGCGGCCCAGCAGCCCCGTCGCCGCGCGCAACACCTACATCTCAAGGTGAAGCCGTTCCGTGCTTGGCCACATCAGCTGCTCAAACTCCGGGTCCAGGCGCTTGGTGTCGGGCTCCTTGCGTGCTGATGACCGCCGCGGCAGCCCTGTAGTCGCCCACATCGGCTGCAGTCCAGCTTGCAAGAGGTAGTTTTGCATAGGGTATTGCTGTAAAAAAGCCACTTTGATGCCGGAGCACGTTTCTGAGATGACAATCAGTGTCAGCAAGCAGGCGCAGTGTCCGCGCGCCTCTCACTACACGCCTGCCCAGCGCACGACACCATGCTGGAGGGGCTGATCCCAGGCCACAGCCGCAGCAGGGCTTCTTGCTGTGCAGCTGTGCATTCGGGGACACCCAAACACTGCGACTGGAGCCTTGTGCCCTCGGAAGGCAATTGCGCACACAGCGGTGGCGGGGACGCATCCTCCGACGCAGACGCAGGCGCGGCTCGCTGACGCAGGCGAAACTGCCGGCTGAAGCAGGCCGCCTTGACATCAAGACAACACCAATATCTGGATCTGCCGTAAGGTGTCAGGAGTCTGCCCTTCACCGACTCCCACCTCGGGGTCGCCATCCAGCGCCAGCGCGAGGGCGACGGCCTCCAGCACGATGGCCTGCTGCGCGTTGTTCTTGTTGAGGTTCTTCACCGGCTCGTTGCCTGTGGCGTGCAGTCACAAAGATCATGACAGGAATGGCACCCCAAGTGGGCGCTGCGCTGCGCTGCGACACCTGGGGCATCACGGGTTAAGAGGGCTCCGCCTTCCCAGCCGCGCAGCGCAGCCTCTGGCTTTGTTGCTGCTCATGCGCAAACGACCGGCCCGCCTGCTGAGCCCATTGTGCTTCCTGTGCTCTCCAGACTGCTGTGTTCATACTGCTGCAAGCCACAGAGGAGCGACTTGTTGTCAATCCCAAAGTGCACCAGTAATGATCTTCTTGAGGATGTCGTTGAGCGCGCGGAAGGTGGCACGGTCCTCTGGCGGCGGGAAGTACTGCAGCAGTCGCAGCGTCTTCACCTGTGAGAAGCCAGACAAGCAAGTCAGGTATTGCATGTCCACAATCGGCGTGCTGAAGAGGGTTGCGGATCCATCGCAGCTCTGCAGTGGCCACCAGTGAGACCCGCCCAAGGGTGCAGGCCTGTGCACAACGTGCCTGTCTGGATCCATTTGCATGGCGGGTCCTTCCCCAGCATGACTGCTGCATGCAAACCCTGCACGTTTGTACGGTGGCGAGGTGAAGCTAGCGGCTCCACACTGGGTGCTTCGGCCACCACGGCACGGCTGCGTCCGGTGCCGTGGCCGCCTGGTCATCTTTCTGGCGCATCTCAGCAGCGCAAGCTGACGCGCCTGCAGCCACGGGGAGGCGATGCCGTAGTAGGTGTAGTCGGGACCGACCTCCCGCGCCCGCAGCCGCGTCAGCACCGCCACAAGCTTGGGCACCGCGCCCTCAAAGCCCTGGTAGCTGCGCGACACGATGCCCAGCAGCAGCGCCGTCGTCCCCAGCAGCACGCCCACCTCGTGCTCCTCCAGCAGGTGGTTGATGTGCACACTCCAGGTCTGCGGCGTGCAGCAGGTTGTCAAAGATGACAATTTGGTGGTCAAGGCGAGCGAGGCGTCGCTGCAGGGGTGCCCGCTGGCGGGGACTCAAGGGCCCAGGGCAGCTGTTCTTGGGACCAGCACTCTGCACGAGTTGAAGGAACACGACTGCCTCGGTCCACAGCCGCGGTGGCGGGCTCCGCAGCCGGCAGGAGCAGGCTGCAGGGGACGATGCGAGGGCGCCGCTCGGCTGGACGCGAGCCTGTGGCAGGCTCGCCTGTGGCAGGGATAACCTGGTGCACAGGATCGCTGGCCACGACCACATCTCGGCGAGAGCGGGGAGTCGGAAGAGCAGCTCACGTCAGCCGGCAGGATGTCCTCCGCGTCGTCGGCGGACTTGCGCAGCAGGCGCAGCAGCGCCAGCGCCGCCTTCTTGCGCACTATGGGGCGCACGCTGCCGTTGGTCAGCAGCGTCGCCACGTCCGCCGTCAGCAGGCCCGCCATCTCGGAGCCGCCCACTGCGGCAGGGCACGAGGACGCGTCAGTCTCGCTCGCGGGCCCGTCCCCCGCGCCGCGGCGGTGCCACACGTGCCTCACGGACGGCGCCACACAATGCCAGCGACCACACAGGGTCCGCGCTCCCCCACGGCGCTCCGAGAGCACCCGTGCGGCAGCGGCTGTCTCATGTTCCAACGCGCGCACCGCTGCCGATGAAGTTGAGCGCAAGGCATTGGAAAGCCTCATTGCGGCCCACGATGTCGTTACGGATGGAGTTGATGACCAGGCGCAGGAACTCGTCGTTCTGTACGCAGAGAGTGCGGAGCGCTGGAGGTGCGGCAAGACTCCAGCTCGACAACCGGCATGAGCGTAGAGGTGCTGCAGCTGGTGCGTATGCGAGGCCACCACGGCGGCGCTGACCCGCGAGCCAGACATTTTTGATGCGTGCGTTTTGCAGAGTGCATTTTCATATCACCCACCTCGGTAAGTAGGATCGAGCACGCCATGTAGCCGACCTGTTTCTCAGCGTACCTGCGAAACAATGCAGAACTCTCAGGCCGCTGCGTCGGAACAATTCCAGTAAGTTGAGGGAGTGAACCGGACCGCATGCATGCCGCGGCGCCAAGGTATCCTGCTCACCTCCCAGCAGCAATCAGGTCGCTAGCCTGCTTGTGCCCAAACTCCACCGGGTAGCCCAGCATGTAGATGTACAGCAGCTTCCAGACGTACTTTTTCTTGTCATACTCTGCATTCAGGCATGATTGCCACTTCAGCCGAGCGCACCGCGGCAGTGCGCGTCCGACTGGCCCTCGCACGACTGATCGGTCAGTCAGCTTGACTATATGCACTTTGGGTGGTGTTCAGCCCTCACGAAATCAGCAGTTTAAGTCACTGCATACAGCTGAATGCCAGGGGACGTCTGCGCAACCTGCAGCCGGCAAGGAACATCCTATGACCAAGTTAGCATGACCTTGACGACCAGCGGCCTCCAGCTGGACACTTGAACTACGTGTTCAGCCTCAGCCCCCTCTAGCCAAGGATAGCCCGTCGTCCTCCACCTGAGATATTGCCGGAGCTGGAAAACTTCTTCCGGATCTTGCCCAGCTCCTTGTCCACCCTGTTCTTCTCCGCGTCCTTGCCGCTGCAGGCCCTGATCTCAGAGATGAAGTTCTGCAAGGAAAAGCGAGCCGTGTCAAGGTCCAAGCTTCGGAGTCTCCAGACGGGTCAGTTTTGAGCACACTGCAGTGCAGCCCAGCGTCTTGGGCGTGCACCAGGTGCAACGGTACTGGATTGCTTGCTGAGTACCATCCGGACGCACCTGCAGCCCCCGCATGTTCTGGAGCTTTGCCATGGTGGCTTTGTCTCTTCAAGCGATGGCTGGTCCGCTGATACGAGAAACGCTACCAGCGTCACGACCTCGCCGCTGCCGCAGTCAGGTACTCTCAATGATACATTACGTTGACACTCAATCCTCGCAAACCTACCCGAACTGCGCAAAAGTGAAGATGCGCAACCCACGCGACGTGACTGTTCGCCAGGGGGCGTGGTGTGCATGATCAGAGCGAGCCCAGATCGAACGCAAGCTGCACTCTGCTGCAGTTTCTATTCGTGTCAATGCCTCTGACTAGGCTTCGGATTGCGTCTTTAAGGCAGCATCACCATCTCGAGCGCCTTTCGCCGGGGTCGCACCCACGATCAGCTCCAATAGCTCAGCACATCAGGCCGCACTTGGTGAGCAGGTGCTCGGCGCCTAGCGGGGTTTGCCAGCTTCAGATAGGATTTTGATCAGAAACGAAAAGCAACGTCACTGGTTCCCGAGAGGGTGCAGCCCCCGCTAGGTAGGTGGGGACGTCTCCAGGCCATCGAGGCTGCACATCATGCGCAGCGGCGGCCAGGTTGCCTACCTGCTCATCGGATTGCTAGCGCTGGTGCGTTGTGCGCCGTCCGCGGCGCTCAGCTGGCGCATCTACGCCGGCTGGTGAGCTCCTTGGCGCCCATCCTGACTGCGCGCTTCCGGCGTCCTTCGCGTTTGCCCGCCGGCACGCCGACGGCAGCATCCACACGTTGCGGCTGTTCCTTGCATGATGAAAGCAAGTATCGCTGTGGCCCCGCCGCACAGCGTGCAGGTCGAACGTCCCATGCCCACCAACTGCCTGCGGCCTCCGCCGCCGTGCCGCAGGAAGGAGTGCGTGAGCGCGCACCTGCCGGATCAGCAGTGGGAGCTGGTGCTGCAGTCGCTGCGGGCGTCGGGCAACAACGAGTCGCAGCTGCACGCCATCCCCGCTGCCGTGGTGGTTGAGGCCGGCCTCCTGGCAAGCCTCTCGCATCTGCCACGTCCAATTTTCAGCTGGCGATCTTGTCCTTCGTGTCAACATCCAACGAAGTCAACGTGCACCGGAAGAACCATATATTTCGCCACTGCAAATAGCGGCTGCCAAAGCTGTGACCCCGGCTCAGCAGTCCACACCAGCAGCCGCCAGACCGGACCTCCGTTGAGCGGATCAGCAGGATGCTCGTTTGGCCACAGGTGGCGGACGAGTATGGCACCGAGGCATACCGCGGCAGCGTGGACGTGTCGCTGCACGACCCTGCGGGCAAACAAATACACACCGCCACTGGCATCCAGGACGATGAGCTGGAGGTGGAGGCCCACGGAGTGAAGGTGCAGTTCCATGACTAGAACAAGAAATTTTGAGGGCCAGCTCCTTGTCAGTCGTGGCGTTGCAATGCATTGCAATGTCCTCCTGGGAGCGGGCACATAGCGGTGTTGCGCATTGCGAATCGTGATGCCTGCCGGGTGTCCGGGATGGGACCGTGCCGTGTGTGGCTGTCCCGCTGCTCATGTGGCCTCGCGCTCGCACAGTGACGCCCTGGCCTGGTGGCGGCAAAGCCTCGGCCAACACCATTCTCGTTGATGCCCAAGTTCATGTCAAGCCCCAGCCCGACCAACGCTTTGGCTCCACGAGCTGCAGGGCCCCTGGAAGCTGTGCTTTGACGTCCACCGCGGCGGCACCTACCGCCCGCCGTCGCTGCTGCTGGAGCTGTCCTACTTCACCGTGAACCACCGCTCCCTGGTAGGCACCAGCTACGAGTGGGAAAAGAGCACGCAGCACCCGCTGCCGCCGGACGCGCACCTCGACCACCCCGCCGCCGCGCTCGCGCACCGTGAGCTGCCCCTGAGAACCCCTAAAATTTCAAACCTGCAACCGCTTCAACATCGGGTGATGCACGCGCTGCAGCCGTACTGCAGCCGTGGTTTGCTCTGCTGGAGACATCGCGATCCCGGAGGAGCCTGCATCGCCCAAAAAGCAGTACAGTATCGCAACATCGCGCTGTCATACACCCACTGTCGTCCTGCCAGCATGCACGGACTTGAGCGGCGGGCACCTGGCGAATGGCATGGGGAAGGCGTGTTGTTGGTGCCGCGCAGATGCCGACAAGGAGCACATGGCGACGGCGGAACAGGTGGAGGTGGTCATGGAGGGCCTCTCCATGCTGGACGTCCACCTCCAGGTGCATCCTGCATCCTACACCCTGGAAGTTGGAACCCAAATGAACCGAAACTGACACCCTACATGAGGCCGTGCCGCCGCCGCTCATGTTTTGCAGCGCGGAGGCTGGTGGGTGCGGCGAACACGTCGACATGCTGGCTGCACAGGGAGACGTTCCGCAGCGGATGCGCGTGCCCACTGCGGCGCTGGCTCCAGTCCCCTCGTTCACAGGCTGACACGAATGCAAACATTATCTTGCAGATGCGACAGCGTGGGACCACCCTGCCGGAGCTGCGTCTCTGCACGAAATATAGCATTTCACGTCACTCTGTCTGACGCAAGGGTGTCCTGACGCCGCTCGCTACAGGGTGTGGAGCATGAGCAGCACCACCTGCAGCTGCGCTCCACGCGGCACCTGAAGACCGTGAAGTCCACCCACCGGCGCACGCTGGCCTACTACCTGGCCATCTACGCCGCCATCATCCTCACCAGCGTCGTGCAGGTGTGCTTGACGCCTGTTGGCCAGGCAGTGTTGGCCAGGCGACGTCGAGTCTTGCCCATCCCCGCCGCTGTCGTTCTGACCAGCGCCATGCAAGTGCCTGGGTGACGCAGCAGCTGTGTTTGATGCGGGGGTGCTGACCGGACGGCGCGGGGGGAGCGTCCGGGCAGCACCTTAGCGATGTGTGCATCGCGCGGCGCAGGGCGCCAGCTGTGCACATGCACCGGTCAGGGCTTGACAGCGTTCTCAATTATATTTGCGGCTTGCATGCACACATGCACTCTCTGTATTTGTCGCTGCACAATATTGTCTGCAAAACAACAATTTAGAATATGCACTGCATGCCTGCAGGTGCTGGGCGTGCGACTCATGTTTAAGGGGGACCGCGGCTCCGGGCGGCTGCCTACAACGCTCGGCCGGATGCCGTCCCGGTCCCTCAACATCTGAGCATGGCAAGAGTAATTTTGGGGCGGGGGGACTTCACGGTCWKGGGTCGACGCGCGAGGGCACGAGCACGCCTCCAGCGAAAGCCCTGCGATGGGCGGCGCTGTGGTCGACGTTGACGGCGCCCGGGGCTGGCCGTCGTGGCTGGACGGATGGCGAAGCCATGCCACATGCCTGGCCAGGTTCTCGTCCAGATTTGGCTCGGAGGCTATGCAATTTTGGCTCTGCGCACACACAAGTAGGCAGTGGAAGGCAGGATGCAGAAGCACAAGACGTTTGCATTCGAACGCCTTGCTTTCGTGAAGCTGTAGAATGTACAGACACACATCGACTCGGAGGTGCAGACCCAGTTTCACGCGAGTGCCCTGGCGCGCATGCACACCAGGCGCTTCTCATAAATATATACTGCACAGTGGTGCATCCATTCTCTCATTGTTTCTGCCGTTGCGTCCAGCGTGATTGAACTTCACACCAGATGCACACTCCCCTTTCTCGGGTCTGATCCCAGTACAAGATTGTAAACAATCGGTTCGGATTTTGACACACTTGAGTCGCATCCCGGCCCCAAACATGTGTGTCTCGATCTTCTGGCCCCCGACTCCTGCCGCTGCTTTCGAACTGCACCCCTCCGCGGAAGCGGCAATGAATCACTTTGACATGGGCGCGGGTGGCTGCGGCACCGGCATGGGCGGCTGCTGCGCAAAGGCGCTCGTTGGTGCGGGATGCGGCGCCAGGTCTGCAGCAGGGACACGCAGATGGCTCAGCTCACGCCTGCTTGCCGTGCTCGCTGCACCATGAGATCCTCTGAGATCAGGGGCAAGTGCAGGGGCAGCGCGTCAGTGCTGGTCCGACTTAACGCACATGTTGCAGGAGTAAGAATTGCCGCGCTCAAGGGTGGAACACCCCGTGTGTGCCCTGCTTTGTGCTCGTGTCTTTGCTGCGCATCAAGATGTGAGGGTGTCAAAGCAAGGCAGGCCACAGTGTCACAGCTGAAACTCACTGGAGCCCGTGCGTGGCGGCACAGGCGGCTGGGAACCAGGTGGCGCGGCGGAGGTGATGTCGTGAATGCTGGACCGCCGCTTGTCGTTCTTCTTGCCCGAATTCATGCGGATGAAGTACTTTTGCGCATGGCTGGCCACCTGCGTGCACGCACCTTGAAGTATGTGTTCCCGGACACGGCCACATACTGTGCAGTCATCTGGTTGACGGTGGCACGGCCCGACAAAGGCTTACAATCGCACAACGAAGGTTTCAAACGTAGAGTGCCGGGCTCAGACGACTGCGAAACCAGTCGTGCATGTGTCCTCAGACTGCTCGCAGCCCTCCTCCCAGCACCAACACCCCCCTGCCACATGAAGCCACATCCTCAACGCGCCCCTGGAGGCCCTCCCCACACACCCGCGTATGGCGTGCACATGAGCACGGAGCTGCAGTTGATGAACCGCGCATCCTACACCATCCTGGCTCCCCGGCCGCGCTCCCGCCCCAGCCAGCACTCAAAAGCCATACCTCCAGGTTGTCCAGCGAAAAACGAACAACAAAGCCCGCACCTGCGTCGGCGTGCGCGTGAGCACATAGTTGCGGCTGATGGACCGCCAGTCGCCCTTGCCAAACTCCTGCAGCCCCGCCACGAACAGGCGGTGCTCCTCCTCCGTCCACGGCACGCCCTTGCGCCGCTCCTCGGCGCCGGCGCCGGCGCCGGCSCCGCCGCCCCGCTTCGTCGCCGCCTTCATCGGCGCCGGCTGCACAGCGGCAGGCGCCACGACAGGACCGTCAGACCCTTGCGGCGCGGCCGTCGACTCTGGGAAGCTCATTGGGCGCACCCCAGGTGTACCCTCGCCATGCGTCCTGATTATGGTCTCAGGGTCGTCTGGCTGCAGCAGCGTCTCTGCCTTGCGAGTGCGCTGTATGACAGGGAGGGGGCGTGCTCCGGCTGCAGCCCGCTGGGGTGCGAGCCCATCCTGCTGCTTGTTCTGCAGGGCGCTCATCTGCCGGCGCCACACAGTTGATAAGAAACCAGCGACGGACGACAGCGGCGGTATGCCCACCTGTGGGGTCGGTTCCGCTGACAAGGAGTAGGGCGGCAGCCGCACTTTGTTGGTCTCAATGTTCTGAATGTCCGACTGCGCAACAGGGGTGTCCATGGTCACTGGCTGGACTCTCTTCGAGAAAGAGCACAAAATGCACTTGTGATCAACAGCAGTACAGTTGTGCCTCACAATGTTTCTCGTGCAATCGGCCTGCCATGCGAAAGCAGCGAGCGTACACGTGCCGTAAGGCGTGATGACAGTCGAGCCGTTACCTCGAGGGCGGAGTATCGCTGCTTTATGGCGTCAGCTGTCTTTGACGGCAGGGCGGCTGCCGCCTTAGCCAGCCTGCACGCGTGCAGTGCGAGCGTGACAATGCCTTCCCCTTGAAGGCCTGATCGTGCCGGTTTCGAGCGGCTGTCGCTGGCGCGTGCATGGCGCCATGCTCAGGGATGGCTGCCGCCGTCAGTCCATGCCAGCAGATTGCCAAAGCATGGGAAGCTCACTTATCAGGCAGCGCCCAGTGCTGCGCCAGCACCTGCTCCAGGGTCTTGTCCTCTTCCCATCTGCATCGAAGGAGCACTGTTCACGCACTTGCCACACGGGAACCGGTTGCCGCTCACAGCCACACCATATCCTGGGTGATACAAAGGATCACAGATCAGCTGCCACAGTACGCACGTCCAGGATTCACTGACGCCATTTGGAACAGACACCGGCGCCGCTGGCGGCACCAGCGGCCTCGCTACATCTGCCATGTTGCCGCAGACGCGCTTTCCCAGTGCCTGCCAGCCTACATCGAGAGCTGCTAGAGTATTCCTCGTGCCGTGGTTCTCGCTTTCATTGTTTCAACCGAATGTATTGCAGTACCGTTCGGTGGCCAAAACGCTTGCCACCGCCAGATGGAAGTGGATATAATCGGTGCCGGCCAACTGTAAGACGCTTCGAATGCCTGGTCCTTTCGTGGCCGGTGCCAACGAGACGGATTATGCGCAAGAGCTCGGGGTGTATCAATAGGCCAGCGATAGCAACATGTAGCTGACCGGAGCTACGTTGCAACTGTGCAACCCTACCTCGACGATCAATAGGCTGGCAGATTGCACAGGGTTTTGAGCTGGCATTTCGTCAGCAATTGCGGAGACTTCATTCCCCGTCACCCTCTCCAAGCTCTTGTGAGCAGCACATCACCTGACATCTGTGTCAGTTCGGCGAGTTGTGTGTTCCGGCATGATTCGCTTGATTGCAAAATCAGCACGCTCGGCTGCACAGTACAAAACGCACATTGGTTTCGGAGTCGGTCTTTTCAGTTCAAAATCAAAACATACTGTGACCCTGGGACCTGTGGGTGGCTTACCTGGAGCCACAACGACCAAAACTGAGTTCTAATGCTTTGAAGACACTCACACAGACAGCACCAGTGAGTCTGCCGTAGACTCGCTCACCACGCACCAGCCGAGCAAAACATGGCCGCGCCGCCGCCGCAATTTACAACAACCGCCGACCTGTTCAGCCTGCCGGCGGCTGCCAACGCCTTGTCGTGGTCTGAGGACAACCTGCTGGCCGTCGCCACCGGGCGCAGTGTCATCCTGCTCAGCCCGGCGGCGCTCGGCGGTCCGCGGGCAGTTATCGACGTGCCCTTCACTCAGGCGGCCAACAGCGAGGGTCGGCCGTCTGACCGGCTGGCGGACCACCTGGCGTTTCTCATCAGCTCCGTGGGCCGCGGCACCAAGCCGGAGAACCGCAAGTCCAGCACCGTGCGGGCGGTCGCCTGGTCGCCAGCGGGCTGCGACGCAGCCGGCGGCTGCCTGTTGGCCATCGTCACTCAGGACTACAAGGCAAGCCTCTCCACCATCTTTTCTGGCCGCGAATTCTCCGGCGCTGCCCAGCTCGCGGCTCCCGCTCCGCAACCGCCACAGCTGCGGCGGAGCCTGATGGCCGCGTGCCGGGCAGTTGCACCCTGCAAGAACATCTGCCTGCGTGGCCTCGTTGCAACAGACACAGGCACAATCGGGGTGGGCGAGGGCCGTCACTCGTTCGCAGGTGCAAATCTGTGGGCCGCCAACCAGCGCCTTTTCCACTCGGTGGCGGGTGCACGTCGACCTGACAGCGCGCCTACGGCAGGACCCCAAAGCTGCTGCCTGGCTGGTGCGTGTCTCGCATTCGCACAAACTCCTTTTGGCCGCAACTCCTCCTTGAGTCTGAGGCGTGCTCATACTGCAAGCTTCTTGTGTTGTGTACCACAGCAAGTGTGTGGCGATCAGTTGTGTCCCGGTGGCATGTGGCGGTGTCGCTTTTCAGGCGGCGCTGGACAATGGTAATGGCGGCAGCCTGGGAGGCGGCGGCTACGAGCCGCTGCGGCTGCGCGGCGGCGGCCGCGCCCGCAAGCGGCAGCTGTCGCCCATGGTGCAGCCGCAAGCCGCACCAGGGGGTTCAGCCGCCGGTGGCGGTAGCGGCAGCGATGGCGGGGCGGCGGCACGAGCGGCTGGTGGGAGCGCAGAGGTACCGGCGTCAGCTGCCGCTGCTGACGCTGCCACTGCGGCTGCACCAGGGCCGGAGGTCGCGCCAGATCCTGCCGCAGCGGCTGCGGAGCCTGCCGCAGCCGCAGCAGCTGCAGCGCAGCCTGCAGCAGACGCGCCGACGCGGAAGCGGCAGAAGGTCGGCACGGCCCGGCCGAACGCCACCGGTGCCGCATCACCAGACAACGGCGCCGCTGTGTTTGTGGCCGGCGCCAAGGTCGAGGTCACCAACGACGAGGAGGGGCTCCGCGGCTGCTGGTGTGTCATTCGCTGTGGAACTGGCAGCGTGTCCATCGCCGGAGGAGTCTTCACAGCGCACAGCCGCCGCGTGGCTCCTACTGATGCACTTGGAAAATGCCACGACCCGATTGGTCATGCTGCCACGATGCATTCGGAGGGACGTATCTGTTGCACATGTGCTTCCCGCAGGTTCGAGGGCACTGTCCGAGATGTGCAGCATGGCTTTGCGCTGGTGGAGTACGCTGAACTCATGGTGGCGGAGGACTCCACGGACAAACTCTCCGAGTGGTTCCCGCTGGCGGAGCGGTCGGGGGCCGACGCGGCGGCGGCGCTGGAGGCCGCCGCGGCGCGCCTGCCGGACGCCGATGCGCACACACGGCCGGGGTTTGTCCTTCGTCCGCAGCCGCCGGCGGCGGTGCGTGCCGTGTGACGCGACCGTGGGTCAGAAGCCACCGCACCTTGCGCGGCGTCTTCAACATGCCTGCTGACCGGGCGTGCAGCCGGCAGGCAGTTGTCGCAGGAGCCATGGGTGTGCCTTCTGACGAAGCAGCCGCCGCGCATTCAGGTACAAAACCTCTGCCACTGATGGTGCGGCATTCGCCTGGTTCATTTGTAGGCGTGCCAGCGCGGCATGGCACGCAGCCTCGGCGAGGCGGTGGACGCCTGGTCCGACGGTGGCTGGTGGCGCGGCCACGTGGCGGCTCTGGGTGGCGGCGCTGCCGCCTGCCCGCAGTCGCGGGGACGCCGCGACCCGGGGCCGGCGCTGCGGGTGGCGCGTGCCGGCGGCGGCGCGGAGGAGGCACTGCAGGTGAGATGCTCAAGTCAGCCTCATCGACGAGTCTGTCGTTGATGGTCCGGAGGTTCACAGCCGCAACTGCTGATGGGTCCAGGATCCAAGTGCATGTGCTTGAGACCCTGAGCTGGGACGGCAGCAGAGGCGTGAGCAAGACCGTCAAATGCAAAAGATTAGGACAAGAGGGGTTATGCATACCATCTGCGTAGCGTCGGCCAGCGCTGTCGCTGCCGGGCAGGACTGCTCATGGCTGCGTACAACGACCAAAGATCCGAGGCGACGCCATCAGTGTGACCAGCTAGCTGTTTCTGACAGCAATTTGCCATAGTTTGCACACACCCAGATCTGCACACCTCGTCGGAGCTCTGGCAACACCTTACCAGTGTCCAAGCACTGCCGAAACCTGGATTCCAACTGCAACAGGCGGACGTGCGCACAGCTCTGGACTGGGATGGCGCCGCATGGCAGCCGGCGGCCGCGAATGCCGCGCTGGCTGCCGGCGCGGCGGCCGCGGCAACCGCAGACGCGGAGTCGCCTGCGCTCGAGGGCGGTGCGGCGGCTGGCGTAGGGCCCGCGGCGGCGGCAGCCGTGGAAGTGCCGGCCGGAGCGGCTGCCGAGCCTGGAACGCCAAAGCCGCAGCGCGGCAAGAAGGAGTCGGCCCCCAAACCGGAGCCCTACCAGGTGGGTTGCTGGTCGGTGCTCATGTCTGTGTTCTTGACACGGCAGAGTATCGTCTTCTGGTCTGCCGACAAGGGCGGCTCAGCCTGAGCCAATTGACAAGCATATTGAGGTAGTTGTATGCATCGGCCGCTGCGCTGTGGAGCAGCACGCCGGCTCTCATTGGAAGCTCCATAATGCTGTCGCAGCACGCCAGGCCTCACTAGAAGCTCCGTTGTGTCGTTGCATGAAGGCAGACCCGCGGTCGTTCTCTCCTGCGAAGCACTGCGAAACAGCTCCGCAGTCCCTGTTACATTGCCGCCGCAGCTGCCGGAGGGGCTGACGGCGGCGTCCTTGCAAGCTTGCAATCGAGCTCGCAGCATTGGGTGATCTTGGCCCGGGATCCTCGCTCATTCACCCAAGTTCTTCCTGCGCTTCAACGTCTTCCTGCGCGTCGCTGCCGCAGGTTCCGGAGGGGCTGACGTCGGCAGACCTGGGTCCCGAACTTGACCTGTCGGACGAGCGGCGAGCGCGGCAGAGCGCCGGCGAGCTGTTCGCCCGCCGCTTCCTGGCAGTGCGCGCCCAGGTGCGTCGAAAATGTGGAAGCAGCAGTGCTCAGGGCATGCCGGAGCGCGAGCACCCCGCTTGCTGCGGATGCCGCCTTGGTCTCGGCGTGCGGCGCGAGGTTTTCTCCAACTGCATTGCACACCGGAGGTCCCTTTCCCTCACATAACAAACCGTTAACAAACCGTTACCGCCGGCCCCGCAGCTGCCGGCGGAGCAGCGCGCCAGCTACGAGTCCCGCGGGCAGCACCTGCACGGCGCGGACGCGGCGATCTTCGGGCGGGTGCAGGTGTGTGTGTGTGTGGTGTGAATAGAGTGAAGTGTTTGTTGTTGGTCTGTTTGAAGTGTTTGTTGCCGTTTGTTTCTTGCTGTTTGTTTGTTTGAAGCTTCTTTTGCTTGTTGTTATCTGAAGTGTTTGTTTGTTTCAGGTTTTCGTTCTTTATTTGCAGGCGGAGGTGGCCGCCGTGCACGGTGCCGCCCTGGCCGCCGCTGGCGCCGGGGAGAAGAAGTGGCTTGGCGACGCACGTGCCAAGTGAGCCCGCGCCGCTGAGCCGTGCCTGCTCACCTGAAGCTCTGAAGCCCTCACTTCCTGGATGTCTGCTGCTGGGTAACGGGCGGTTTCATCTGGCCCAGCAGCGCAAGTGAATGCACGCGTGCGGGAATTATGCAGATGTTGCAACAGCCTGCGGCCGAGTCAGACTGCCTCCTATGAAGAATCAGAGCTGTAGAGCTTCCACACTACCTCGCCTTCTCCGCAGCCCTGTCACAGCCGCCTGCAATGCGGCAAGCGGCTCTCGTGTGCTCTCGTGCGGATCGCCTGCCGGAAACTGCTCACGCCGCACTGTGTGCGCAGGCTGCGCCAGGTGTGGGACCGCGCCGCTGACCCTGCCATGGAGCGCATTGACTGGCAGGTGGGTGTCCATTAGTCACCCTCGGTCATGTTGGCCACGCCCACCTGTTGCACAGCGTTTTGAGATCTCAAATCGATGTCCCAAGCGTGTACCAACTTCTGCGGGAGGAATGTACTTGTCCGCCAAGATCAGCCTGCTTCCACGCCCACTGCAGGGCAAGAAGGCAGCAGCGGCAGCCGGCGCAGACGCCGACACACCGAGCGCCGCCGCCGCTGCCGACAGCCCGGCAGCCGCGACTGCCTCGCGCCGCAAGCCGCCGGTGGCCCGCGGTGAGCCAGGCCCCGCAACGACCCCAGCGTCTGCGAAAACTGCGGAGAAAAAGCGGCCGGCGAACCAGCCGGAGCCCTACACGGTGCCGGACGACTTCGACGCCGCTGCGGCGCTGGAGGAGTGCGACTTTTCGGACGCGACGGCGGCCAAGCGCACGGCGCCGTGGGCGTTCCTCCAGCGCTGGCTGGCCCTGCGGGACGAGGTGCATGCGGCTGCACATCTCTCGTCGTGTTGCATTTGTATGATGCTCGGCAACATTCAGTATTTCTCTTTCAGTGAGGTCGTGCGCAAGCCATTGTCACCCACGCGGAGGCTACGGCCCTGCTGAACGGCAAGCCTGTGCACATCACGATACACCTGTGCGTGGCCGTGATGCCAGCGAAGATTGCACACCCAGCATAGACGCCGTAGCCAAGCCGAGCTGGCACAAAACTGCTGCTCAGGTGCCCTGGGAGAAGCGGCCCGCCTACGTCAAGGGGCAGCACCTGCGCGGCGTGGACGCTGAGCTGTCCGAGCGCTGCCGCGCCGAGATCGTGGGCTATGGTCTTCTGTCCGTCGCCTGCCTTTCCGGATGTTCCTTCCAGCGCACGCAAGGCAGAACACCAGCAGTGCAGGCAGCCTGCCGAAGCTCGCCCGTCCTGCAGCGGCACGGCGCCACTTCCGCGGCTGAGGCCTGCGGCTGAAGCCTTGTTGGGTGCAGCCGCACCACCGTCGCTGGTGTGGCAGCCAGCATTGGCGGCGAGCCGGCGCGAGCATGGTTGCATTTCGGAGCGCACACCAGCAGCGGCGCTGACGCCCCTCCGGTCAGGTCAGCAGTAACAGTGAGGAGTGAAGTGTTCTTGTCACTTTTTCACCCTGCAGATGCACGCGCACGGAGCTGCGCTGGGCGGCCTTGGCCTGGGCGAGAAGTGGCTGCTGCGGGAGGCCAAGGTGCTCATCCGCACACGCGTCATCAAGACGCGCTTCGGCGAGCTGCCCGACGAGGAGCCGCCGCCTGCGTCGGCCCCCTCATCACCGGCGCCGCAGGTCAGCGTCCATTGCTTGGCTTGTTGAACCGCGCTCACGACCGCCGACAACTTCGCAAGGTTGCTGTGCCGCTTGATGAGCTTCAACTCACCTCGAGGCTCTGTGACGCATGACCTGCGTTGTCCATGCCCGCTGTGCAAAGAGGTACTGGTGCTGGGCGACACAGGATGGCGCGACACAGGATGGCGCCGAGCCCCCGGCAAAGCGCAAGCGGAGGGCGTTGCTGTCGGCGGCTGCGCTCGCGGCGGCGGCGGGCGACGAGGATGAGGAGGGGGGCCGAACCGGCGGCGGCGCCGGCAGCGGCGACGACTCGTCTGTGTCCGAGTTTGGGCCGGGCTCCGAAGCCAAGTCGCCCACCTCTAGCGAGTGCGACCCACGACTGAATGCGCTCCTGCACACCCCTTTCTGTTTCAGCAGGCGCATGACGCCGTGACCCTGCCGAGCTCCTGGCAGGGCTGCTGGCATCTTCGAGCTACTGGGTGACTGGATGCTTTGCGACTCGCGGCCCCAGCACCTGGCTTGAGCACGGGCCGCATCTTCCACGCCCGACTTCTTCTTTCGCGGTAGGGATGCCAGCCTGGTGGCGGAGCTGGGGGACGAGGTAGCCAGCGCCGAGGCAGATGACGAGGATGGCGAATCTGATGGCGACGGCAGCGGCGCGCACAAACGGCCCAGCAAACGCTTGCAGATGCCGCCAATTCCTGTCGTCGGCATCAGGGTGTGCTCTTCGTGATTTGGACCCGTATCCTGCAACCATCAGCGACAGCAACCAGTGAATGCTATCATCGAGACAGCAGTATCGATACACCAACACACCTATCAGCGCAGAAGCAATCTTGAGGTTCCCTACGGCTGTTTTGGTCCAGAATGCTACAAAACCATCAGGTTTGCATCGACATTTCATGCGATGGCAGCTGCCTTTCATGATTTGCCGTTGTTTTGCCAAGGAGGGACCACTGTTTGCAGGGCAGCGCAGCGAATGTGCCGCGCGGACCACGGCCGACGGCGCAGCAGCGGAAGCCGCGCGCCTCGGGCGGCGCCCGCCCCCGCTCCGCCGCCAAAGCAGGTCAGTCGCAGTCCATACTCGGTCGGCTGCTGTGCGCCTTGCCTGCACGATCACATCTCGGGTGGCCGATGCGATGCCCTGTACATTGCCAGCAACAATGTGTTGTGCATCGCGGGCCTCCCATGGCGGTGAGCTCCACGGCAGCAATGCATGCACCTGCCTGAACTGGTGGTTCCTCTCGGCAACGGCTGGCCTTGTGCTGCTGTGGCAGCCGCGCGCCGCAGTGACAGCGGCCAGGCGCCCCAGGAGACGGCAGAGGAAGCGCCGCCGCCGCCGCTGGCCGCCACCTCTGCCGCCTGGTCGCCGACCTTCCCCGCCGCTGCTTCCAGCTTCCCCGCCGCCGCCGCCGCTTCCGGTGGCGGTCTGGCAGCCAACGGCGGCAGCGTCGCCGGCGTTGTGGACGGCGGCGCCGCAGGCAGCGGCAGTAGCGGAGGCGGCGCGGCGGTGCTGCTGGCGGTCGGCACCTCGGGCGGCTTGGTGTGGCTGTGGCGGCTGCAGCTGCCCTCGTCATACAGCCTGCAGCCGCAGCCCGTTGGGCTGGAGATCGAACTGGTGGGTTTGTGGTCCTTGGGCAGCATGATGTGAGCAAACGCGATGCGCACCCTCATGCTGCAGGAGCCTGTAGAGACCTTGGGTCTGCAGCGCAGACCTCAACCCAAGCATCGGCTCGCACCGGTTTGCAAGCACCGGACTGTCGCTGGTGCAGACACACACGGCTGCCCAAGCCTCGATATTCCTGAAAGCTGGTCTGGCACATCTGTAGTGCCATTTCAGAACCGATGTCATGCAGGTCGGGGTGCTGCGCGCCGGCCGCTCCCCAGTCACAGCTCTGGCCTGGGCTGCGGTGCACGCCGGCGCCGCCACCTCGCAGCCCTCGCCGCCAGGTGGCTTCCCCGCCGCCCTGGCGCTGGCGGCCGGCTGCGCCGACGGCGGCGTGCGGCTCTTTGGCGCGGCGACCGCCGAGTTGAGCGGCGCGCTCAGCGGCAGCGGCAGCAGTCGAGGGCTGCCGGAAGTGCCGCCGCCGCTGCTGCGGCCGATGGGCACTCCGGTGGACCCAGACGGGCGCGGCGTCGTGAGTCTGGCTGCGGAGGGCCTCGCCCGAGACGGTGCGCTACTGCCGGCACTTTGGACGCCTGCGCACTGTTCGATCCTGCTGGTTCGCTAGGGGTCTGGGTTGTGTGTTCCGACACGGCGCCATCCCGTGCTGGGCCCTGTCCTGGTCCACATCCTACGGGACAAGGCGCAGCTATGAACAGAATATCAGATACGGACTCTGTTTCATGCGCTGGGAAGCACAGACGAGCTGCCCTGACCTCAGGCTCAGCTTGCGCCTCTGCTGGCAGATCGCCCGTGATGAGCGATTTCCCATTTCTGCATGTTCGCGGCTGCGAGCTGCGGCTGCAGCTTGCCCTGCTCCCGCTCCTGCCGGCAAAGGCACTCCGAGTGGCCCCCTCCTCCTGTGTGCAGGCGGCTGCGAGCTGTTGCTGGCGGCAGGCAAGCACGCAGGGGCGCTGGCGCTGTGGCGGGGCCGGCTGGCCGTCGAGGGCGGCACCCTGCAGCTGCATCCGGCAGGTGGGTGGACTGGCAGAGCCAGGCCTGGCCGGGCTCCGCGGCCAATCTGGCGGGTGCAATGTGCTTGGCTGGCAGTATTTTGAAGGCGCTGCAGAGGGGAGGTGGTCGCTGAGCACTTGCTTCGCCGAGGCGACCACCTCGGTTGCTGAGGGCCCTTGCCCATGCAGGACCGCCATGTCTGCAGCGTGTCTACAGCACTGACTACGATGCGGGACTCGATGTTGCTCCAGCGCCACTACCAGCACCAAGCTAAAGCAGAGCCGACCGGCGGGCTGCGGCCCACACTAGCTCCAGGTCTAGAGCGCCCCGGCTGATCGGCAGGCTTGCTGCCGTGCAGACGGCAAGGCAGCGGCCATCACGCCCGCGCATGGCTCGGTCTCCGTCACGGGTGTTGGCATCGCTGGCGGCGTGGTGGTGACGTGCGGTGCCGATGGCGGCGTGGCACGTTGGGACGCTGCCACGGGGCGGCCGGCGGCGCCGCGGCCGCCTGCTCTGGACGCAGTGCTGCATCCTGCTGCCGCCGCCGCCGGGCCGGTGGCCGGCGCTGCAGGGCTGGCGCTGTCGCCCGGCGGCCTGTGCGCCGCCGTTGTGCGCTCGGCCTTCGGCGTGCCTGCAGCTAGGTGTGAAACCCCCCAACACCAGGCGCCTTTGTCTTTGCTCGGCCAGCCATGAGAACACGCCTTGTTGGAAATACGACCAGTTGGTCACACAGCCTGCGGCTCCAGCAGCACAGCTGCCAGATCGTGGCTGCGGCAGTTTTTCCTGAGATGCCATGCATGGGGGTGCCTCTGCAGGCGCACCGGCGTCAAGAAAATGGTCCTGGGCACCCTAGATCTGAAGTGGCTCGGCGGCGACTGCCCTCCGGGGGGCACCCCCGCAGTCGCCGAGCGCCTGCCGTGGCTGCGCTGGGCAGCGCCAACCCCAGCTGCTGGCGGCGGTGGCAGCAGTGGCACACTCAGCAGCAGTGACGGCTTCACACCGCCGCCATCGGCGGCGGCCCTGTGGGAGGCGCAGGCGGCGCTGTGCGGTGTGGAGGGCGGCTCGCCGCTGCCGCCGCCGCGGCTGTCCCGCGCCGCCGCTGCATTTGCGCACAAGCCGCGGATCGGCGTGTACCGCGGGCCTGGCGTGGATGAGGCCCGCGACGAAGACGCCTCAGACGGCGAGCAGGTGCTCGCTTCAAAGTTTGTGAGATCCCGAGGCGACAACAGACCAGCGATGTCCTACTGTACATGGCGGTCGTGGGAAAATTCGGCGCTGCATCGCAGGCAGGCAGGCAGGCAGGCAGGCAGGCAGCAGTCTCAGCACGGTACAGCACCCTCGTGGCTGTCCTGTCCACTCCACCCCGCGGCAATTGCTGGAACCTGGCGACTGTGCTGCTTGGCAGGGCCGCCATCAAGCGCTCACCGTATTGGCTCCAGGGCTGGCAGCCAGCCTTGATTCTGTGCTGGCTGCTGCACTTGCAGGTGGCGGATGATGCGCAGCCTGGCGCCGCAAACGGGGATGCTCCAAGTGCCGCGGGAGCGGACGCGGCGGCGGCAGCGGCGCAGCAGTCCGCAGCCGACGCCGAGACGGCAGCCGCCAGCGCTTTGGCAGCGCAGGCGGCCCTTGCGCAGGTCAGCATGTTTTCCAGCACGTGACGACCGTAAACAGCAGCTGGTCAACTCCTGTCACACGGCGCATGCAGACAGCACCATTGCATGGCGTCAGGCGCCTTTAATCTTCTTGCTATGAGTTGGCCACTGCTCTCGAGCCAGTACACAGCTCCACCCAAGCGTCACCGCCAGCTGGGGACATGTCCTGCATTGGCATTCGTGCTGGCTTGCACCAGCCACACCAGTGTGTCTCCAGCAATGATCTAATTCTGAAACGGAGAAAAGCATTTCAGGCGCTGGACGCCACGCTGGCGGGCTTCGAGGCGGGGGCGGAGCCGCTGAGCGCCGCCGAGCGTGCCACATATTGGCGCGGCCGGCGAGCCGCCGCGCCGCTGCGCCGCATGCTGCCCCACATGCAGCAGGTCAGCAGCCACGTTTTGGGACACATCTCGCAGCATGTCCCGTTAATTTGCATGGCAAGGAGAGCAAGCCTCTCGAGGCGGCTGTGCTGGAGAAGCATTTTTGCCTTGCAGCCGCCCTGGCACTGCCGTGTCCAAGCCCCCAAGGGCGTTGTAAGCGTATGCAGGTCGAGGCGTGTCGGCAAGACCCGCCGACGCCCTGAAGTTGCTCTTTTATTGCTGTAGGCAGGGCCTGCTGGAGCGCACCAGCTAGCTGGCGCGGACGCGGCGCTACTGCGATACGGCGGCGTCGCCTCCCACCAGGGTCGGCCCGCCCACGCAGCGTCTACAGGTGCCGCCCTGCTCGTCTGGGCCGTCTGCTGTGCCCAGCTACTGTCGTGATGCGCTTCCCCTGCAAGGCGGCGCTCAGAGCAGCCTCGAAGCATGAGGGGGTCGACGTTCCCACCGTGCACTGAGCGTGCGTCAAAGACCAGACGGGCTGCGGACACCAACTCTCTGGTGCCCATTTCCAGGTGTCGACGCTGTCGGCGAGGCGGCGGCCAGCCCCGCTGTGATTCGTGAGTCAGATGGCCCAGCCGCCCGAGGTGGCGGGGGCGGAGAGGCCAGCGACCAGCTGCCGGGCAGCGGCGCCGCCGCTGAAGGTCCTGCAGCGCCTGCTGAGGTGCGGCATGCACAGCACAGTCACTCTGTGTCTGGCTGACTTCCAGTGCACAGCGGCAGCGGCTTGCAACGATCGTCCGACGACACCGCTCGCTACAAGTAGCAGCCGATGCAGCCCCAAAGTCTGCAGGATCGTCAACGTCTCGTGGCGGGTCCAATGCTACGAGCAAGTCTGTCTCATTTCTGGTTCGCCTCCTGGTTGCCTAGGTGTCGCAAACTTGTCAACATCATATAACATGTAACACTTTCCTGCCGCAGGAGGCGGCTGTGAAGCAGCCGCTCTGTGCTGCAAGTCTCGCGCCGATCAATGCGGCAGCGGACTGGGCCTGCTACGCGTGCGACAGACGCTACGCACTGCCGCCGACGCTGGACGCCTTCACGGGGGTGCCAACGGTGCCGCACTGCCTGGCATGCGGCGTGCGGGTTGCTCGAGCGGTTCCGCCAACCATGCTGCCGGATGTCGGGCTTTGAACACAAAAGCTCAAGAACGGCCAGCTGCTTGGCGCCGTACTGCCGGTACTCTGGCATACTACGGGTGCAGATAAATTCGGGTGGTGCAAGTGTGAGTCGCGCTCTGATTTGTACTGTACGGGCTGCCGGCCCAAACCCTGCTGGGCCAGACTGTCGGGAGTTTACTTCGACACCTCCCCGGCTTGAGAGCACACTTGCAAGCGACACCACGGTCCTATTGCCTTCACCACTTCTCGTATTCCTGTTTGCTTGGCGATCAGCGCACGTTCACCTTGTGCTCGATGCACGACGAGGTACCGGAAGCACGGAGCTTTTGATAGTCCTGGATGTAGCACACACGCGGGCTACAGTTCCTGGTCTTTCCCTGGTAGCCATATATCACGCTCAAGGCCTGAAGCCGCTTACTGGGTCGCGACCTCAACCTTGTACCAGACTCTGAGCATGCACCGTCAGCTGCGGTCCTGCAGGCAGCAGCAAGGCCCGAACGAGATCAACCTCGCCTGATGATCACATTCAGGGGTCTGCGTCGACATACCCGCGTCACAAGCGGGTCGCCAAGAACCCGCCTGCAACTGAGTTTTGCTGCCATGGCCGGCGCTTAGCGCCCCATGCGCTGAGGAGGCCCCATGAGCCGGCTTCCCGACAGCGGCAAGGAGCGCGACGCTGCCAGTCCGCCGAAAGACGACAAGCCTGACGATGGCTGCGACCCGCTGCGGGCGGTTGAACTGCGCATCCACAGCGCGAGCGGCCTGGCCGGTGCCAGCGGCCGCGTCATCGTGGTTGTCAAGGCCCAGGCGCGCCCGCAGTCAGCGCCGACCCTGCTCGGCCGCATCGGCAGCACTATCGGGCGCGGCGGCGGCAGCGGCGGCGTCGGCGGCGGCGGCGGCGGCGATCCCGGCAAGGGCCCCGCCGCTGGCAGCGCCGGCGGCGCGGGGGCTCTTGAGGAGCTGGCAGTCTCGGGCGAGGCGGCGCTGCGGCATGGGCAGGTGGTGCTGGGTGCCTGGGCCCGTGTGCCGACCGACGCAACCTGCCTCGAAATCTCGGTGCGACGCCATCAGCGTGCCGCCGGATGTGCAGCGATCTGTGCGGTCTGGTGTATACAGCAAAGAACGGGAAAGATCGGGCGCAGCCGCCCCCTGCCTGGCACACAAAGCATGCAGAGGCTGACGCAGAGTCGCCGCAGCCGTGCTTCATGTTCCCAGAAGCTGCAAGCCGAAAGCGACCACTGTCTTGCGCAGGTCGTCAAGGTGAAGGCGGGGCTCTTCGGGCATCTCGCACGGCAGCCGCGGCAGACACTGGGCACCGCATGCCTGGATCTCACCGGTGGCGCCCCTGCGGATGGCTCCCACAGGTGCCTACCAACTGCATTCTGAACAAGTTATCATCCCCTTTTCCGGTGTACGGCTGGCTTGCTACTGCCAGGGGATGGTCCGCTATAGCGACACGTGAAGTCCTGCAGGCAGTCTGCAATGCTCCGGTGGTACACAGCAGACCTGCCACATCAGGAAGTAAGGCTGCAAAAGTCGTTGTGGCGCAGGCCTGAACCTTGAGTGCGCTTTGGACCGCATGTATCAGCTGCACAATCTGGCGAGAACCCACTGAATATCCTGGCGCCAACTACAGGCTGGAGCAGCTGCGGCTCACCACGCAGCCGAGCTCCGCAGCGGCAATTTTGGGCCCCGAGCCGGCGGCCGCCAACGATCTCGCCCAGTCAGATCGACTGACGGCGGTTGCTGAGCACCACATCGTGGACATCCATCAGCCAGATGCAGGCCCGGGCTCGGAGTCGAAAGCTGACGAGCCCGGCTGCAGCGGCGGCACCAGCTTGGCGACGGCGGCTGGGGACCACAGGCAGCAGGCGCAGCGGAACGCCGACGGTGGTGGCGTTGGCACCGATGGCAGCGAGGCCGCAATGCTACTGCTGGAGTGGCGGCTGGATGCATGCTCCAGCGCGACGGCGCTGCGGGAGGTGCCTGTGCGGGCGCTGCCGCGTGATTCGCACACCTACGCGCATGGCGGGTGCGTATGTGGGGCTTAGGGTTTTGTGGGGCTGCGCGATTGTCACTGAGACCTCTAGCCCATACTTGACCCATTCAAGGCTTGACTGTGATGCACTGTTTGCCACGGGTACTTGATATGAGAGAGACAGGTTCGGGCATCAGTCTCTCAATGTGGACGAAGAGTTTCCCTGCCAGCGACCCCCACAGGGCTGCGATAGCCTTCTCTCCCCAAGCCTGTCACGCCGACGCTGTGCCAGCACGGCCCGGAGACCCTTGCCGGTCACAGGTCTTCACATTGCTCGCCGCTCTGCAGGTTCATGGGCCTGGCGGTGAGCATGATGTCGGACGGGGCGTGGCGCGACATCCTGCGGGCTGAGGAGGCCGCCAGCTTTGCACGTGCCCTCGCGTGAGCTCCCCAGACTGCCTCTCGATGCTGCACATTGGTGTCCTTAGAAGTCTCGCAGTCGGTGCCTCTGCGACCACAGCTCTGCGAGCAGTGCAGAGCCCTGACGTTCACAGGTCGTCGACGCAGCAGATCTCCCGTCGCGCCATGGCACCATGGAGCGGCGCTGCGGGGACCGGCAGGCAGATCACACGCCCTCACACGACCGTGCTGATCGACTGCTGGTTGGACTGTCGTCGCAGGATGTGGGAGGGTCACCACCCGGACAAGCACGCCAAACAGGCCAGCCCGGCGGCGCTGATGACGGTGCTGGAGAACTCGCCGGTGCTGTGCGCCTACGGCCTCATCCGCAGTGGCGGCACGCTGCTGACGGGTCGCGGCGACAACGGCGGCGCGGCCCGCTCTCAGGGAGGGTTCGGCAGCTCCCTGCTTCCGGGCTCGGCTCCCAGCGGCGGCGGCGGCTACGGCGGCGGTGGCAGGGGAGGCTGCCGCGCCGGAGACAAGGACACTGATGGCTGTGACATGCTGGAACCATCGCCGGGGTCTGGAAGCAAGGCCTGCGGGAACGCCGAACACGAGGCGACCAGCCGCCTCAGGTGCGACCATCATGCATACGCCGTCGTTGCAGAGGTGCACCCATGTTGATGACGCTATGTAGTAGACAGCCTCAAAGACTGAAGTATGACCAGGGAGGCACGCAGCTCACTGATGCGTGAAGGGCACCGTAGCAAGCCTTCTATTAGCAAGCCTTCTATCGACAGGACAGACACCGCCACCTTGCATAGTTGGAGGGCACCTCAGACCTTGGGTTACCTCCAAGGCACGCTTGGCCCGCTGCTGCAAGCCGCAGGATGGCCAGCAGCGGCAGCCTCGGCGCGGACGCCGCACTGCAGCGCGGGCTGTGGCTTCAGAAGGAAAATGCAGCAGGCGCCACGCTCGGGCGGCTGTCCATGACGGCGCGCACATCAGGGTTTAGCAGCGCCGCGCCGCACCGCTCTGGCGACTCGGGTGGCGGCGCCGGCGCGGGCGGGCTGGCCACTAATGGCGACGCAGCCGCTGCCGATGCTGCCGTGCATGCAAGCCCTGAGCTTGAGCCGCCGGTGGTGGCGGCGCCGCAGGGCGGGCAGGCGGCAGACGTGCCGGGGGCCGTGWCGGCGCCGCCGCCGGCCGAGCACATGTGCAGGGACGCCAGCGCCGCCGGCGCTGCAGCGCCAGCAGAGCGCTCGGGCCGCCTCGCAGGCATCTCCGAAACCGGTGACGATGCTGAGGAGGCGGGCGGCGGCAAGGGCGGGGCCAGCATCAGCACACCCGCTGAGCGGGAGGAGGGGAGTGACATGATCGCAAAGTCTTTCGACCCTTTTCCGGTCTTGGGCTGCGCCGACATGGGCAGCCGGACACGCGCCTCCCTGGATGCTGGAAGCGGCGGCGGCAGCGTCGCCGGCGGCGGCGCCGTGCACCTCAGCAAGATCGGCAGCCTCCTCAGCCGGCAGCACAGCCTGCTCAGCCGCTGGGGCGGCCCAGGGAGCGAGTGGCCCGGCAATCGCGCCGAGGCGTCAGCCGGCGGCGGCGCCGCGGGCGCCTGGCCGAAGCTGCTGCGACGGTCGTCGGTCGGGGGGCCGCGGACGGCGGCGTCGCATGCTGGCGCAGATGTCCTGGCAGGTGCCGTGGCGCTCGACCGCGCCGTCAGCGCCGCAGGGACGCCGGACGGGGTCAGGGTGCTGCGGCGTGCGGCGTCAGAGTCCAGCTCCCACCAGAACCACATCAGGCAAGCCCTGCACACAGTCGGACACCTCAACTCTCGGTTTGAACGTGGCCTCAGCAGGAGCCTGCACCAGTATATGGCTGTCTCAGCAAATGTCCCCCAACGCCGGTCGTTTGTCAGCTGCGTGTTTTCTGTCTGTGTAGCAAGCAATTTTAAAGTTGCATCCTCACAGGACTCATGAGCAACTGAGACGTTATGTGTTGTAGTCGGGCGAGCAGTAGCCTGGTGGCGCGCCTGCCGACGTTCCGGCTGCGGCGGCCGCCGCCGGAGCTGGCTGCTGATGTGGAAGCAGGCGTTGGCAAGGCGGAAGTGGCGGCGGGCGCGGATGCCGCCAGCATCTTCGGTAGCGACTTCGGCAGCGGCAGCGACAGCGACTCCACCGAGGTCTGTGCACCGAGCTTGTCCTTGTCTGTTGCTGTGTGCGTCTGATTGTGTTCTTGATTGAGGCGGTGCGGCAAAATCAAACTTTATACTCTAGTGCCCCCCGAGGCGCCGCCTGGAGGCCACACAGGCACCGGGAATCTGTGGGCAGCAGTGCGCCGGCCAGCGATGCACAGCACCCTTGCACGGGCGCATTCCTCGGGACAGCAGGTGCACCCCCGTCCAGCTGACGGGCGACCCTTCGAGCGCGTGCGTGCGTAGGACGACGTGCAGCCCGAGCTTCCGACGTGGCGGCATCGGCTGCCGCTGCGCCTGTCGGTGATGCCAGACGGCAGCTCTGGGGGCGCCGCGCCTCTCGCCGATGTGCACGGCTACCAGCCAACGGCCCTCGAGTGGGACATTTGGTGCGGCACCATCACTCGGTACTTGTCAAGATGGGGGCATCAGCTGGAAAGACTTGACTGGAATTGGCAGGTTCCTGCACCGTGGGGATGTGCAAATGTCAGCCTCAGAGTCTCAGACCGTCTCTGGTTACTGCAGGGTGGACCCAATGCGACCGGGGGACCTGACGAGTGCGACAGTCGATCACGGCAGCCCGCAGGCCCTCGTGCAGCAGGTGCTGCCAAGGCCTGTGCAATGGCGTCTGAATGTCTTGGACTGGGGTTTGGATATGCTGGCAGAAGGGCTCCTCTGCTCAGCTCCTGGCGCAGTCACTGATGCCTTCACCGCAACTTCCTATTGCGACGGCGCTGCTGCCTGCTCCTGTCGTTGCAGATCAGGCCAGTCAGGCTGCGATCCCAGGAACGAGCCTGCACAGACACGGATGAACACAGAAATCACCCGCTCCTTGGCACCGCGCAGTCCATCTACTCGCACCTGCCGGTGTGCGGCACGCACCTGGCCGGCCGCGCCGGCGCATCACACATCGCACGGGAGGGCATCACGCCGGTCGCCTGGCTGAACCGCTTCGGCCGGTCGCTCAACCGCGGCGCCAGCGGCGACCCCTGCGCGCCGATGCCGCTGGCTGGCTCCGAGCCATACACCTGGCGGTGAGCCCTGCCTCACGGATGCCGCGAGCTCTCTTCGTCGCGTACGAGATGCTTCGGCAAGCCTGTTTGCGGTGGGGCGTTCTGCAGCAAGGGCGCACCACTCTCCGGAGGCCACCCTACAGTGTGCCGCCGCACAACTTGTGCCCTGATTGGGCTCTGTGCTGGTTCACACCATGGCGGGTCGTCGCCAGCGAGGCTGCCTGCAGCAGCGCTAAGGCCAGCTGTGTCACCGTGCAGGCTGGAGGTGACTGTGGTGGAGGGCGAGGGAGCCGTCTTCAGCACCCTGGGCCCCGGCCGCTGGTTGAGCATTGAGGCAGGCGTCACAGGCTGCCCCCTGGCGGTGCAGCCGGGTGAGCGTCATCACCCTAGACTATAAAACGCGCATCTTCTGGCTTCTCAGCAACTGCATGATGCCATGACGCAGCGTTGTGCCTGTCGTTCTGCTGTGCATCAGCTGGTGCGGCAATCTGTTCTGACGTCGCCCTGGTATGTGCCCCTGGCGGACCCGTTTCCAGCTGCTGTCGGCTGCAGCATGCACACAGCTGACGGGCAGCAGGATGGCGAGTCCTGCTTCTTGCCAGCATCAATGCAGATCCGATAAGTTTCCAAAGGCGCTGCGGAACTGACGGCACCTGTGCTTGGCGCAGGCCGTGCCAGTGCCTCGGGCCATTCGGCCGCTGGCGTGCACTTTGGCCAGCGCTTGGAGTTCTGGCCGCTGCCGGCCGAGCTGGGCGGTGCCACGCTCTCGCTGCAGGCGAGTTGCAGCTCGCAACGTCGTGGCCTGCTCCGGGCTTTCGCGCGTCTGACTGCCGCTCCAATTGTCTCCGTGACTGCATCCCTGCCGCCCAGGAGATCTGTGCCCCAGGCCTGCAGTGCTGGACGACGATGCCTCTGTGAGGCGCTTGCACGGCTGCTCAACAGTGACTGTGCTCGCCACCGCGTCTGCTCGCACTCTTGGACTCGCCAGCGCCGACGCTAGTGTGCTTCCTCCCTGCAGGTGCGCTCGGCAACGAGCAGCCGCAAGCGGGGTCGGTGGGCCGCCGGGCTGCGCGTGCCGATTGGACTCGTCCAACGGCTTCTGGGGGCGTCAGGCGAGTCGGCACTGTGTAGCCTTGACACTGACGTGCTGGCCGCATCATGCTACGGCTGAGAGCAGCGCTTGAAGACAAGGTTTGCAAAGTAGCACGCAGGCGGGGGTTTATGCAGTAGGATCTTGTGAATGTTACCTGGCTCCTCTGCAGGCGAAAGCGTGTTGGATGCCTGGTGGGACGTGACCACGGACAAGTCGGCCGTGCCAGAAGCCGTGCCGTACTGTGCAGCCCCGCACGCACTTCCGAAAGGCCCGCAGCCGGGGCAGCCAGCGAGCGGCAGCAGCATGCGGGCGGCAGATGCGGAGAACGGCTGGCGCGCAGACGCGGTCGCCAGCGGGTCCAGCGCTGCAGCTGCTGGCGGCGACGACGACGGCAGCAGCGAGAGTGGCAGCCATTGCAGCGGCGACGGCTGCGGCAGGGGCGACGCGGGCCGGCTGCGGCTGGCGCTTCGCCTCGTGCGCGTGAGCGCACTGGACGCCGCCGAGGCGGTGGGCGTGGAGAGGTGCGAGACACCGCCATGCCTTGGTCGAACAATAACAAAGCCTCAGAAGTGTGGATCTGACACAGTCACGGGGCGCTGACCATCTGGACTCCTCTTAAATTCCAACGAGGGCGAGGCCCAAGACCTCGCAGCTTGTGCGCCAAATCCATGCTGGCCTGCTGGCCCCTCGCACAGCGTGTCCACAGCAGAATGTTGGAAGCCGACGGCATGGCACCATCACATCAAGGCGACACCTCACGCCGTCAGCGAGGTCGTGCATCGTGATGTTGCTTGCACCTGGCAGCCTGTCACTAAACGTGGATCCCTCATTTGTCTCCGCAGGGCGGCGGCGCAGTCGTGCATCGCGATGCTGTCGGCGCCCGGCGGCCTGTTCCTGGACGTCAAGTCCGCCTACTCCTCCGCAATGGACCTGCAGCTGTTCGTTGCTGCGCTCGCCGGCATAGGCATCCACGTCAAGGCGCGGCAGCTTTCCGTCTGACTTGCGCAGCGCCGGTCGTTGATGCTGCCATGGCCCTTTGATGTTGCAAAGGGCCTCTGCCTGCTGCTCGACTGTTCAGCATTCTTGATATTCAGCAGCCGAGTGACCGGCTGCTGGCGTGGGCAGAAGCGCAGCTGCTGTGCCGCAAGAAGTCGCCTGGGAGAGCCTTGAGTGTGAGCGACATCACGCAACGGGTTCTGCAGAAGCGCAGAAGATGACTTAGTTATGTTGCTCAGCGGTGAACAGGACACAACATTGACAGCGCCGAGTGCACATCGCCGCAGGCCGTCTGCAGCTTCATCGCGCGGCAGCTGTGCGTGACGGGCGCGACGCCGGCAGTCCTCTTTTTCCACGGCCTGAGCGGCCTGGAAAATGCCTGCGACGATGGCCTGGTCTCAAAGTGAGAAGCGTTTGGGTGTATTCCTTCAGCAAGCCACAGTGTTTGATGCGTGAATGTTGATGGACCTGCGCTTGTCACAATGGGGCTTTATCCTTGTCGGTGCTTCGGCTGGCGCCATGTGCAGACTGCGGCATCCTCGAAGCCTTCGCAGCAGCCTGGCCAGCTGCATGTACTCCTCCTGTCTGTCGCCAACGACGGCTGCATCGAAGCACACAAGTCATTCACCAGCGGGCGCCCCTAACCCCTGAACCCTGGCGCAGGGGCATGTGCGTCTTATTCAACGGCGCATCGCTGCTGGTGGACCGCGCCGCCGACGGCGACTCGAACGATGTGCCTCGCGGCGCGGTAACGCCGAACGACCTGTTTGGCAAGGCTCCCGACCAGGGCGTCGCTGCAGCCGACGCCGGTGGAATGCCTGGCGGTGGTGGCGGCCGAATGCCCGGCGGTGGCGGCGGCGGATACTCCGGCAGCGGGCCAGAATCGCTGGTGGAACCTATGGCCTGGCGGAAGTACAGCAGCCTGGTCGAGCTGTACGGCTTCCTTGGTGCGGCCGCATTGAAAGGACTTGCGCTGTGTATGCCTTTTGCGTGCCTGTGGCCAGTCCTGTGCGCATCGCTGACACGAATGTCAAGCCTCAAGGCATGAACTACCGCATGTGACGCCCCGTGCTGCCGCCGTTGCTGCTGCAGGCGGGATCTACGTGCAGGAGCCGGATGCGGGTGCCGCCTCAGTGGACGCATTGGCGGCATTGGCGGCCGACAACCCGCAGACGCTGTCGCTGGGCTTTGCGTACGGTGCGCACTGCAGCTGGGCCTTCTTATGTTGACTGTATGCCTGCTGTTGGAGCAGGCATGCTCAGAGCGCGTTCCGACATCAAGGGATTTGTCAACGTTCCGCGTGAGGCATGACAGGCGGCGCGCAAGTCTGCACACAAGCGGACTTGTACCTGTGCTACAAAGCTCAGAAGCCTCTCTATGAAGCGCAAACCGGAGAACATTGCCCGCAGGCCATCTGCCGGGCCTAGCGCTGAGCGGCCTGCGGTACGTGGGACGCGGTTTCGCGGCGCAGCAGCTGATCGAGGAGTGGAACGCGCGGCGTGCACTGTCGGCCAAGGTGTGTGCCGCTCGCATTGCGACAAAAACCGCAAGCGAGGTTGTCCCTCTGTCGCAAAGGCCAGTATGGGACGCGGCATGGCAGTGACATAGCAAACACAGGAGAGAGTGCCGCTCCACTCCGCTAGGTGGTCATTGTAGTCACATATCCGGCCGTGAACAACATCAGTGATCTTTTGGCATCCGTCGGCAAATGGTACTTCTCCCTCTATGGAGCAAGCCGTTCCATGACCTCAGGCGGTCAACTGCGATCCAGCTGAGAGACCGACGGTGACACAGAGCTCTCGACCGACAGACTTGCACCTGCTGGTGCTGCTGCTGTTGGCGCGCAGGTGATGTAGGCCATCCAGTCACGGGCGAGCAACGACACGAGGCGCTGCGCAGCGACTGACAACCGGCAACTGCCGCCTTCGCATCGTCATTCTGGTTCACGTTCCCTTGTTCGTGCCGTCTGAGCGCAGGTGGTGAAGGCTGTGCAGCGGGGGGAGCACCGCCGCGCGGCGCTGGGCACCACCATCTGGTGGGCTCACCGGCTGCTGTCCGGCCGCCGCCTGCTGTTCCGAACGCAGCAGCGCGCCCTCATCAGGTGAAACACAATCTGAAACCTGGTTGTGATTCGAAAAGGGGGTTTCACTGGTGCACGCTCACCAAAGGAGCCTGCCGCGCCATCGGCATCCGGGGGTGTGTGAGACGACACAGGTGTCACAGGCAGCCGCCTGCGGGTGTGCGGCCGCCGCCGTAGCTGCGCCGGCATCCCTGCACCTGCCAACTTGTGTGCACCAGACCCTGCAGAGACTTCTCCTGCCGCTTCCGCGCAGGCTGCTGGCGGATGTGTGGCCGGCGCGGGCGCTGCCACCGGTGCTGCGTGCTCTGGGCGGCGTGCCGCGCCTCATGCTCCGCTTCTGGGAGCACTACGAGGCAAGCCTCAACACACTTCATAAGTTCCGTACACTTCATTTCCGTGATGCAACCTGGGTCTCAGGGGATGAGTCCTGGTGACATGCATGTCCGTGGTGCTTTGTAAGCCCATGTCCCTGCCGCTGGCCTCCGAGCACCGTGGTGAAACCCCCAACGCCAAGCATCCAGTCGCTGGAGCTGCAGCCTCGGCAGCGGTCAGCAGGCTGCCTCCGGAGTTCCGAGGATGTGCCCATGCGCGCGGGTGCCACAGGCACACATGGAACGGTCCATGGGCGCCAGCCCAGTCAGCCACACCTCGAACACACTTGACTCTCACACCTCGGCCCAGGCGCACGTGTGCGCTGCTGGAGCGCGGCTTGGACTTCAACCGCAGACTGGGTGATTCCCGGCTGTTGGACTAATTCATCCTGTGCCTGGTGCCCTACTGCAGGCCACCACCCCCTGGACGCTGCTGGAGGGCGGCTTCAACTTCAACCACACGAAGGACCTGCTGCGCCTGCTGCGCGACCGCGGCGCCCTCGCCGGTGCGCAATCCTAAACCCTAACCCAACCCTTTTGTAGTCTTGTCCCACGATAAACGCCGCATGGACGCCTGAACCTGTGGCAACTCGCAGAGGCGCCCGCACACCCTGTGTCCACAAGTTGACGCAAGCTCGGGCTGGAGAGAGCGCCATAGATGGTAACAGGCGTCCATGCAGCCCTCATGCGGCTGCTCGTTAGGGAGGCAGGCCTGGCGCGTCGGCCACTGATGTCAGGTCGCAGCAGCAGAGCTGCCCGCCATGCCTGCTCAGCTGTCGTCGTTCCTGGTTGTGCGCCCAAGCCGCACAGTCACGCTGCACGGTGTCACACCTGCTCGGCCGAAAATCCGACAGACATTTTGGCATCTGGTTTGGAGTTCAGTAGTCGCCAACATAATACTCGCCAACCCTGCAGGCATCACCCCAGGGGAGGAGGCGCGAGCTGGTCGCCTGGCAGACGCCACCGAGTGTGTGGTTCTTCCCAGCAATAGATAGTGCTTTACCAACCTGCTGCAGGCCTCACGTCCGAGGAAAAGGCGCAGCTGGCGGGCTGGCTGACGTCAAGGGCGCTGTACGGCTATGGGATGACGTTCGTGTTGCTGCGGCTCCGGGCGCGCGCCGGCCTGCACAAGTTCGCCAAGGAGGGCCTGGCCTGCCTGCTGGAGTCGTGCACTGCGGCCGAGGCGGCGCAGGTGAGTGCTTTACAACGAAGTTTTTTGCTTTCTTTCCTCTGTTCACTCGCAGAGCCAGCAGTCGTTCGGAGTCACAGCGCCGTGGTACTGAGACTGCCAGCTCGGCCGGAGGCGTGCGCTGCAGCAGAGACGGCGCGGGTGGGTGGAGGGTGGGTTTTCTTCCAGTGGTCCTTTCGTGTCGGAGGGCACTTCTCAATGTTACCGGGCGGCCCAGGGTGGGGGCCTGGAGCGCTGCGGCACGGCTTGCTGCTGCTTCCAGGCCTCCAGGCCAGCGGTCTGGGAGCACTGAACGAAGGGTGCCGGATGAGGCCTGCGCCCCTGGGCGCCACTTAGCTGCAGTTGCCACGTTGCACAGCACATGGACGGTGCAGCTTGCCGCATGCACGTCTTCTTGCCAGACCACCCGAGGCTTGAGAGCTGCACCGACCGAGCTGCTTCATGTCGGTGCCCTGGAGGTGGTGGCGGCGGCGGGCGGCGACTGGTGGCTGCGCCGGCGGCTGCGCGGCTGGCTGTGGCTGTCGTGGAGCTACGCGAGGCGCCTTAAAGCGGTCAACGCGCTGCATGCCGGCAACCCAAAAGCTCTGGCGTACCAGCAGGTACGCTCCAGTCCGTCTTGACACAATGAGCTCCTGAAAAGGGCCTGGAGTCCATAGGCTCGATCCCAGGTCCGGCATGTTGGACCAGGTGGGAGGTGAGGCACATGTTCGTGTTGACGTGCGCGCGCCTCTCGGCACCCCCTGAAGCAGCTGCAGGCGACCTCGCTGTCGAGCACTGCAAGAGAGCCCTCGGAGGAGCCTGTGTTGCTGCTCTCGTGTCGACCGCGTGTCCCTGCGCTGCCCAGGAGGAGCTGCCGTATGGCGCGCTGCCAGGGCGCGCCAACCCGGCCCGCAGCAGCGAAGGCAGCAAGCGGGACGCATACCTCGCCCCTCTGCACTCGCGCGACAAGCACTGGCTGCTGCACGGCTGGTGCGCGCCACGCCCTGCATCCGCACCGGCTGGGTCAGCCGTGGCACAACAGCAGGCGCATCGCTGGCATTGCCGCAGTCTGGACCGGCTCCAGTCGATGTGACGCGCCACACCGATCCATGCTGCAGGGCGCCGGTCTGGCAGTGTCAGTCGCTTGATGCTCCAGCGCTGCTGCTCAGAGTCCGAGCCCCTGCGTTCCCCCAACCCCCCACACTTTCATCCCAACCTTCATGCCGACTGGGCGCCTGCTGACCCCCGAACAGCCCGAGTGAGGCTGAAAGGTGCAATATCTCTCTCTCTCCTGCACTGCAGGCGGCCCCTGCGCAAGACGGGCTGCTGCTGCTGCACCTTCTGCACGCACTGCTGGCTGGGCTGCATAACCCTGGGCGCCTGGCTGTGCCTTGCGTGTGGGCCGCGTGCCTTCGCGCCTGTCTGCCGCCGCTGCTGCCGCTACAACGTCCTGTGGATCGGCTTCTGTGAGTGGAATCCCGTCTCTGCCCCCGTACAGCCCCACGGCTTCCTGCCAGTAACGACCTCAGCTCTGTTAGAAGGTGTCCATGTATTCGAGTGCAGCAGGACCTGTGCTTGGTGCCATGGGGGCATACCCCACAATCGTGTGTGATGTCACATTCTGACACGGACATTGCATCAAGCAGCTGACACGTGTTTTGGTCAACGTCCGCAGCGCTGCTGGCGGTGGTGGCCGTCGTTCTGTTCGTGCTTTTTGTGCCGGGCCGCATCCTGCTGGACATCGCCAGCGACGATCCCGAGGTGGAGCAGGCCCTGAGGCACGGCCCGGGGCAGCCCGGCCAGGCGCCGGCGTCGGCCGTCGCTGCGCCATGAACCCTAAGCCTGCAGCGGCACTAGGCACCGCGCTGGTGCCAGTCGCAAGCCCTGAGCCACACCGCCCATCACTGCCATTGCCACCGACGTTGCTGCCAAGGGGTGCGGGAACTCGGCGGGCTGTCAGCACGCCTGATAGGCCAAGGATGAAGCCGCCGCCGGCGGCGGGCTGCCAGCACTGAAGAAGCGAGGTCCAGACTGGATCAGATACAGGATTGGGAATGGCAACATGGGCAGTGACAGAACAGCCAGACGCGACGCTCCCGTGAGAAGGCAGTTAATGGCACCTCAGAAGTCACTCTTACGCGAACACGGAGTGTTATGTTGCAGCTGGTTTTCTGTGCTTCGTTGTGGCTCAGCATGTAGACTTTCTCCCTCTCCATGAATGCATGTGCTAGCCACACTGCATGTTGAATTGAGTAGCAAGTGTATTGATAACGAGCTGACATGCGACGGCACGGCACGTACAATCAAATTGTCAAGGCAACACAATGCAGAGAGGTGTACCTAGTACCTAGTCCACCAGCCTGGTCAGCAGGTGCATGGTGCATGGCACCACAGTACAGGCGCATCAGACAGCATTGGGGAGCCCCACATGAACCTGCAGCTGCTGTGCTATCGTCGACATGCTACTTGTGGCCGTACAGGTAGGTTGGGCAACCCTGCTGCGGCAAGCGCCATCGTATCATGGTCCTCCAGGAGTCTGCAAGCCTCGTCTACAACCTGCGGCTGCGCGTGCGTGCATGGTCGCGCCGCGTCACCGTGGCTCCACCAGCACCACGGTGCTGCGCGCCGGGACGATGGTGCTGCCAAGGTGTGGCGCCTGCTGACCGGCCTCAGCCATCCAGCCCGGCAGCTCGGGGTGCAGCCGCAGGTCGCCCGAGCCTGCATGCCGTGCGAGACGTCCTTCCTGACAGAATGCTAGGCTGCATTTGACTGGGTTGCCACCAGTCAGTTTGTCGCATGAAGTGCCAGCAGGCGCACGCACGCGATGAATCCATCATTCTTGTCCAGCAGGCCACCATAATGCGTCGTATGCCTGCTGCATGCATGCCGGCATGCACCACTCGCTCAGCAGCAGCAGTCCCTTCAGCCCTTGGCGCCAGGGTGGAGGGACGGCTGCGGGCTCCGAGGCTTGCTCACCTGCCGGCCAGCGCAGGGTGTGGCGCTTGGGGCGAGCATTGAAAGCGACCAGAATGCGCCGGTGGCGCGGGTCGTCAACGCCGTCCGCCACTTCGGCGACATCCGCGCTGAGCAGCTCCATCACGATCACGCCCAGCACCTGGGGCATCAATACGTCCCAGCGTTTGCGGTATAATAGACCCTCTACCCATGATATTTTCGGCATTCTGCATCAGGGGTACCGCGAAGCCTAGAGGTTTTCACATATATACATAAAGATCCTAGACCATGTGCGCCCTGCTTCCCCGCGTCTCTGTGGCACTCCGTGATTGCAGCTGCTGGTCCGCAGGTGGCTGTGGCGCACTCGCCGTGCCTCCCGTCATGGCGGCAGCAGCAGTGTGACGCAGGCGTGGGCGGAGGGGCCGCAGGGCATTGGAAGACTAGGGTGTGGACATCGCGTCACCTGTTGGGGCCCGGTGTTGTGGAAGCGCAGCTGCGATGCGATGGCGGCGGCGGTCGGCAGCCGGAACAGCGGCGACGAGTAGCGCACCCGCAGCGCGGCGAGGAACGCCTGCTTTGTGCGGTCGATGAGCTCGGGTCCCGGCTGCAGCTCCTGCGATGAGACCGGTGGACGCTTTGGTGTCGGCGAAGGGGCGGGCCCGTTGCAGCATGTTTGTGTGCCATATGCCATCGGATCAGGTGTGTTTCGCAGCTGCGGGCCTCTTTTCGACAGGTCAAAGGATCAATGCTGCTGAAGCACCGGGCTTTGCCCTGCCAAAGGTGCTGAACACCGCGTGATGACGCGCATCGGTGCACATAGTTGCAGATGTTGTGATGGCCACTGCAGGCGAAGGCGTGCCTTGCGAGCGAGGAAGGGCCGCTTCTCGTGCCACTGCTCCCAGTTCTTGCTCGCCACCGGCAGCCCCACGCCAAAGTTGTTTGCCGCGCCGCTGAAGTCCAACCGGTTGAACCAGTCTCCTGCGCATGGTGAGTTGCGCGGCGACAGGGCGAAATGTTGACCGCACCAAACAGCACTGTAGTGGGCTATGCTTCCTGATGCGCAGGTGCACTCGACTGAGACTACCTCATACAATCCTTCATGCCCGAGCCCAGCCCTGCAGAGCTTGCGAAGTCATGGAGTCCATTGTTTGAACATCCACCGCTGTGCACAGATGCCGTGCCTCCGGCAGCAGAGATCACGGATACAGATTTCAGAAGATCTTGCTGACCCGATGCGTACCAGTCCCGGTCCAAACTCTTCACGGCGCAGCGTGTAGGGGGAAGAGTACAGGAAGACAGGCCGGGGCAGAGAGAGAGAACAGCGTTACGCAATCGCATGTCCGCACCCGAATCGTAGGAGTCACGGTCCAGGCTTTTGGAGCGCAGCAGCTCGTCGCCGGCATGGAAGAAGACCAGCCCCTGGCTGAGGGCCACCATCCACTGCGCCAGCACCGCCATGCGGCACCGCTCCTCAATGGTCACCTGCAGAGGGCATGCACCGGGGTTTAGGGGATGCAAGAGCCGGTTCGTGTGGTGCGGCGCACTGCATGATGGCGACGCAGGGATGACGTGTCATCCATGACTGCTTTGATTTCAGACATGCGTTGGGACTTATCGGCTTCCTTCTTGATTGTGCAGGGCACTTGCGCTCCCTGAGGCAGTGCCGCCTTCTCCTCATCCTGCGCCGCTGCCAGCTGCAGACCCGTCCAGTCCGCGGCTTGCCACCGTGGTGCGCAGGCAGCCCAGCGGCGGCGCACCAAACGGTTCCTCAAACTCCTACCAGCTCAACATGCAGTGGGTCCCACTCGCCTCATCCTCTGGCTTCATGATGAGCTGGTCGAAGAGGATCTCGCCGTCGTGGCAGGAGGTGTAGTTCACGGTCTCGACCGGCTCAGCGGCGTAGCCTGCCGGCTGCGTTCCGGCGTACAGGACCTGCTTGCCTGCGATGTGCACCCACGCCAGTCGGCGCTGCCCGATGCCTTCGCGAGCGGCAACCTTCAAGCACCCCCAATGAAGTTTTGCAGGGTTTGAAAAGGCAGCTGCCGGCACAGTGAGGCACCCATGAGGCATCCCCGGCTCCTCCCATAAGACCCAGTCTTTTCAGGCATCTGGTGCAGCCTGCCGAACACTCTGGAAAAATGCATTCCTAAAACAACTTTGAAACCATTTGAAGTTCCTCCCGAGTGACTCACCGAGCACCCGCCGGCCAGTGTGGTCCTCGATGGGAAAGCTCCGCAGGTTGCCAGCCAGCGACACCAGCGCCATGTCTGTGAGGCGCCCCAGCAGCTCCTGTTGGTCTGCCAGCGGCAGCGTGCCCAGCATGTGGCGGTTGGACTGCAGCGCCAGACCATTGACGAGGCCCTGCTCCCTGCACACATGGATATAACAGGATGTCAGGAGCACTCACTTTGAGCAGACCAGCCCGCTCTTACACACGTGTCCGGGCGGGCTGCAGGCCGCTGACTGTCTTCGCGACTGGGAGCGGGAGGACAGCCAGGCTGGTGCCAGGGGCCGCAACCACCAGATGCAGCATAGCACTCCTCATGGGACGGCAAGAGAGCTTGGAGGCTGTGCCGGGACCCTCGCTGCCGCGGCAGCCCCGCCGCGGTGGCACTGCCAGGTCCCTTCCAGCACGCTGCCGCCGGGCCCGGCCAAGGCTCCAGAGTGCAGCCTCGTTGCTGGGTCGCCATTCTTGGCAGTCGTTGGGTGCTGGGGTGTCTGTTTGCAAACAACAACAACCAAGAGAACGTTTCCATCTTGCACCTGGAAGGGGCGAAGGGGCTGCCACCCAGGATGGCGTCCCGCAGCCGGTCGTTGAAGGTGCCGATGCCGGTGCCCGCCAGGTTGAGCTGGCTGGCGTTGCGGCCCCGCTGATTGCCAGTCACCTGCGGCAACGGGGATGGGGCATCAACGTTCAAGTGCCAGGATCAAGGAGGCATGGCAACGCTGGTTGTCCACCAGGTCGAGCCGGCTGGTGGGGCGTCCCCGTAGAACACCAGTGCCCTGACACGACAGGCTGGTCGGCGGCGACGTGCCGCCTGCGAGAGATGTGCAAGAGTGTGCCATGTCCGTCATGGTGTTGGAACGCCACCCCGTATGACACCTGCATGACGCATTCAACTGCGGATTGGACCCGTCTGCACAGGTCTCAAGGGAGCTGCCGGAGCGCCATGGTAACAGCGCCGAGAGGAGCAGCCTCAAGTATGTCCATGCTCAATGTGGAAGTGGGGCATCCGCAGCCAAATCTCACGACGCTTTGAGTATTGTCTTACTCAATGAGGAAGTGGGTCATCCGCAGCCACATCCTGCGACGCACACCTCGCCAAAGTCCCAGCCCTCGCCGTACAGCACCATCCCGGCGCCGTTGACGCCGTGCTCTTCCAGCGTCAGCGCCCGCAGCGCGTCCCGTGCCCTCTCCATGGTGCCCACCATCAGGCAGCTCATGATGTCGAACCGGAAGCCGTCCACCTGTGCGCCCCCAGCACATACCAGTCATCCTTCCAACAGTCGATGGTGCCATCGATGCATCAACCAAACCATTTGCGCAGGGTCCAATGGCTACACGGCGGTGGGTGCCAAAGGCGTCTGCTGCCTGACCAGGATCGAGGCACCGGATATGTGCTGCATGGCACGAGTCGTGCACTGGAGCTCTCAAACATGTTGATGGCCTACAAGGCGTAGCGCAGCTTCTGCCAGCACTAATCGGCCACACATGAGTTGCACCATCGGAGCTGTCGCACTAGCACCCTGGCGGCAGGCCACCACATGCTCCATTTTCAATATTGCAGCCGCTTGTCTGCAAAGGCAACCCACCCTGTATTGTACTGCCCAGTGCAGCAGGTCGTCGATGACGAGGCGCTCCATCATTGCATGCTCCGGCGCATTGTTGGCGCCAAATGCGCTGCCGCAGATGCTGCCATCGGCCTCCAGCCGGTGGTAGTACGCTGGCACGACTTTGTCCAGCACCGAAAATCGGCTGTGCGGCCCTGCAGAGAAGCGACGATGCGCCCAGATTATTGCACGGCAGCAACACGAACTAAGCCGCGGCTGTTGCCGCTGGGCTGTCGCTGCAAGAAGACGCACCCAGCAAACACATGGCTGACATGTCGCGACACGGCAGCAGCAAATCTCCGACCTCTGCGAACCCAATGCGATGCATGCACATTGCGGTGCTACAGGCGCTGCCAACAGCGTGTCGGAGCTCGGCTTCATGCCAGCACGAAGCGATGCTGACTGCAGCGCCAGAGGCGGGGCACACCCGAGTGGAAGGTGTGGTTGTATACCACGTCCAGCACGACACGCAGGCCGGCGTGGTGGAGGCCCATCACCATGTGCCGGAACTCGCGCGAGCGCCCTGCGCCGTCCACCTCGATCGCGTAGCTGCCTGCGCAGGGCAGGCGCGGGCGGAGTCGGTTCCAGATATGCACGGGCAAGCGACTCAACCCCGAATCCTGCTCCCTGCCGGATGGTGCATCCTATGCCATGCTGTACTGCACAAGCGGCCCGGCCTGACGACAGCGCACCCTTTCCATGCTGCAGTGCACTGGGTGGCAGCCCCAGCTGCTGCAAGACACCCCCGCAACCCAGCACCGATGCTGCTTTACCAAGCGAGAGGCTGCAGCGTAGGTGCAGATGCTGTACCCTCTGGCGTGCTGTAGTGCACGGGATCGTAGCCCCAGTTGAAGGCGTCGCTCTGCGACACCGCCAGCACCGCTTCCTGTTGCCCCTCCGAGTCTGGCGGTAGCCCCGACAGGTCCTCCTGCGCAACCCATGTGCAGACACTCGTTATTGTGTAGTTCTGACGACAATGCGCAGGCAGCGATTCCGTGCTTTGCACATATGCATTCGTTGGAATCGCTGCGCATCGAGCAGCTTCTAACAGCCGCCCGGCCAGCTGCGCTGTGCTCCCTGCAGACCGCTCGAAGCTTCTCTGGTCCAGGCGCCTCATGTCTGTGCACACTGCAACGAGCAAACTAAGAGGCTCGCCAGACGCAGGCATGCCCCGGTCTGCTGCACCCCCTCATTCCCACTCCTTCCATTCCTCTGTCTCTGCCAGGTCCGAGTTCTGGACCCTCACACGCAGCATCTGCTGGTCTTGTGGCAACACCGGCACGGTTGGAGGCACTCCCTCTGCTCCTACAAGGGGTTCACATCTCCTGCCAAACCTGCCAGTGAACCCTCAACAGGTGAACCCCCACCCGCAGCGTCTGCAGGTCCTGTGGCCGCTCCGGCACAGTCGCAAAGTCGTACGCGGGCAGCAGGTGCACGTGCGTGAGGCCCGCGCGCTGCAGCTCCGCCAGGTGGCGGCCGCCGCAGGTGTCCGTCAGACCGAATGCGCCGTACTTTCCGCGCAGGCCCTCCGGCACGCTGTCATCCGACGCGCTGCACAGGAAGCAGAACATCGTCATAGGCGACTGAGCATGAGTGTTTGTATATGGCGATAGCTTCTTAGAGATCGAGATTCAGCTTGCACCCTGGCACTGCTCGCGGGAGAATGACAGCAGGCGCCTGTTCATTTTCGACGCAAAAACGCTTCTCCCAACACCTGTTGCAATGAAGTGTGCACGAGGCGGCACCTGCAGAGGGAAACCTCCAGACAGCTTTCACATTGCCGCCGTGCTTAAGAAAGGGCCGTTCTGGCTCGCCTGAAGTCGCGGATGTGCAGCTCGTAGATGCTGGTGTCTGTGAGCGCCGCCAGCGGTGGCGCCGCATGGCCGTCCCAGCCCTCCGGCCGCAGCTCGGCGGAGTCAATAGCTGCAAACTGTGTGCGGGCGCCATCGGCGGCCAGGGCAACTGAATACGGGTCTGTCGTCTCGCTGACCTGTAGAGGGCCAGGCATTTGCTGCTGGGGACAGTGTCTGCATCTGCAGTATCTACAGTAATTGCAGTATCTGTAGTACTCACATCTGTCTGAGAGGCAGAGCACACGATACTGTCCTCAAAGTCGAAAGCAGCAGCAGCAGCAGCGGCAGTAACATCAGCAGCAGCAGCAGGGAGTAATTGCGGTAGCGCCATCAGGCAGTGAGCACCTCGATGCGCTGTGTCCAGGGGCAGTAGACGGTGATGCGGTAGGTGTAGTACCGGCCCCGCCAGTCCCCGGGGCCCTGCACCAGCGGCAGAGCAGAGGGTCGTCATCCATGCGGTGCTGAGATATCCCCGGCAGCCTCCCAGCCAGGCAGCTTTGCTTCAGGTGCAGGCACGGCGCCATCGCCGAGCTGCCAACAGGCATCAGCTCGAGCTCTGCTAGGCTCGCTGCAGCGGGCCGCCCGCAGCCTCAGGGTTCCGCAAGCATCGGCGTGTCCAGAGGAGAGCCAGCACCTCTGCCTGCCAGACGCCGCGGTCGCTGCGTGTCATCTGCACGACCCGCGGGCTGCCGCCGCGCGGCCCCTTGTGCACCAGCAGTTCCACCTGCGGCCGGAGACAACCGTGGTGATGTGCCCACTTAGATTCCCTCGGCTGCACCGGCAGCTCCACGAAGCCCGAAAGACGCAAGTCCTCAAGCAACAAGTCAAAACAAGTCCTCAAGGCGTACAGTTGCCTACTCTGCGAGGTCAAACCATATGCACAAAGCCCTCAAAGCAGCCCGCCAGGCAACCAGGTGGAGCGCTCGTGGCAAACCAGGGGCGCGCTTGCTGTGGCGTGCGCTGGCTCTGCATCCTGTGTACCATCTCACCAACCACCGCGCCAAGGGCGCTTGCATTAGCTGCAGCACTGCTTAACTCGCTGCGGGCATGCGGACAAGCACCCTTTGACCCTGGATCGCGCACCTGCTGAGCTGTGGGCGCCCACAGCGCCACACTGACGCCCGAAGCCTCCACGCGTGCGCCCAGCGGCCCGTCGTACGCAAACAGTTCGTCCAGAACGCCTGGCAGCTGCATGCCTGCATGCAGCATCCCAGAACTCTGATGACTTCTTGCAGTTTCCCATCTCACCGGCGCCGCCGCTCTGACGGTTCCGCGTGGAGCCCATTCCCCAGCTTCGCTCCTGCAGCCTCTGCCGGCATGCGCATGGCGCACATATCCCGGCGCCGCTGACGCCAGCAGGCCGCTCCACTGGCGCTGGCAGGCCGCCGCCGCTGGTGCCGACTCAGTCAGCGATATACTCGGATGGCCTGGCAGCTGGTGGCCTTTACAAGACGTCTTCAATGTGCTACGTCCCCTGTGAACGCCAGCGGTGCGTCGGTGTTGAACGCACGCGAGTCCACTCTGTGTCGGCGCCCATCTGTGGTCTTCGGAAACGCGCAAACGCCGACACGGACTTTGCCAGCTGCTGACCAGGCTGAGCCCCGGTGGATCAATGTGCATCTGATGTTTCAGGCGTCTAGTTCCCACCTGTGGTCGCCAGCAGGCCGCCACCGTTCGACGCCGACACTGCCAGCTGCTGCCGCAGCAGGTCGGGTGCCGCTGCCGCCGCTGCTTCCGGCAGCCGCAGCAGCGGCAACCCTGCTAGATGGGGAAACTTGTGTTTGGCCGCCTGCGGCAGGCCGCCGGCCGCCTGGGTCAGCTCCACAGCGCCGTCCGCGCCGCCGACGGTGCCGCCATCGATGCTGAGAGCGGCAGCATTGCTGTGAAGCAGTCGAAAGGCGGTGCCCTCCAGCGCGTCGGCGGCAGCCTCCCAGGCGATCAAGTCCCTTGTCACCCTGTGGCGAAGGCGCGGCATTGTTTCAGGTCTGAGAGTTCCGCCGGTAGCAATCAGGGTGAGTGAGTCGCTGCCACGTTGCAAAGTCGAGACTGCGCCGCATCTGTGCCTCGCCAGCTTGCGCGTCAGGGCGTCAAGGAGCAAGCACACGCTTACCAGTGCGCGCGCATGCGTGTGAGGTCGTTGGGCGCCGTTGGCTGTCGCCCACCTGACTGATCCTGCCCACTGCTCTGGGCCGCCAGCGCCTCGCCTGCCGTTGCGCTGGTGGCCAGCACTGCCATCGAGGCCGAGGCCTCTAGCACCTGGCGCCTACTGGCATGAAGCCTGCGGCTGGACCTGTGCTGACCTAGCTGATGCGGTCGAGACGCCAAACCGGTTCGGGCTGGATAAGACCGCCGATCGGAGGTGATCACTCGCAGTTGCAACCCAGCATGCGCAGATTGGCCCTGCTGCGCTGGTGCAAGCATTGTGACACAGCCGATTTTGAAATGATTACTAGCCTATATATAAGCTGTGCTCTGCCTGAGGGGGAAGTCGAACGGCGCATGAGGTATGCACCTGTCTAGCAGCTGGCACTTCGGAACTCGCATCCATCTCAATGGTGAGTTTTCGTCAGCCCCGGTCGGCCAACCTTGCATGCAACTGCAGTAATTCCTGTTAGCACCCACGCCCCGTTAATCACTGTCCGCTTCCGCAGGGCTCCTTGGACCCGGCGCAAGCAGTGTGCTAAATCCCTAATTCAGCATGGTCCTGTGCATGGCACATTTCTTCAAATAGCGAATTCTGCTCCAGCCATTAGAGGCTCGCGTCGGAGCGTCCGTGCACAAACGGTGCAGCGAGTGACAGTGTGTGATCACAAGGCATGGACCGCGGGGCAAATTGTTGGTGTGCCTGGCAACACATGCTTTCCATACTTAAGTATGTACGGCCGCACTGCTTTACAAGAGCTGTTTCACGGAGGCAGAGGTAGCAGCTGATTACAACAAAATCCAAACCTGGACTGTTTAATGGTTTAACAGTTCCGTCCGATCCTGCTCATGCTCGTTGCTCTCACAGCAGCAGCAGGAGACCTTCCGTGTGCAGCCACGGCCTCGGGCAGCAACATCTGCGCGAGTTGTCGTGGCAGCCTGCAGCTCTTCGCTGAGCCTGCACCCCATTTGCCACCCCATGCCAGCGCAACACGCCAGCTGAGGCGGTCCCGCGAGAACCGCAGGCAGCGCCCCAAGCGAACTTGCAGTGCTCCCGTCAGTATCTGTCGCGCACGGCCTCGCGGCTGCCGCCGCGGGCTCGGTCCTTGAATACATCCCTCGAGCCGCGGTCCCGGCTGCTGCTACGTTGCCTGCTGCCGCCCCGCGACCCGCCACGCGCCTGCATAAGAAGTGCCACTGCTGAGAGCAGCATCAAATGGGTACAGGATGCACCAGTGCGTGGCAGAGTGCACAAGTGTGAACGAGTTGAAGATTGGATACGGCAGCAGGAAGCGGGAGATGCACCCGGTCTGCGTCATGGTCCCGCCTGCCGCCACGATCCCGGTCGTCCCGCCGATCGTCCCGCCTGTCATAATCGCGGCGGTCGCGGTCGCGGCGGTCACGCGACCCCGCCCGTTCGCGGTCATAGCTGCCACCCCTGCAGCCGGCAATCAGAGCGCTCAGAAACAGGTACGCTGCTGAGGTAAGCAAGGTGGCTACAGAGGCTGTGCACGGCAGAGCTGCCCAGCTGCAGTAGCCTGACTGACGCAAGGCCTGGCGCTGCTGCCCATGCACACACGAAAGAGCATTGCTCCTGGAGGCTGCCGCCCTTGCCTTCATGGACTGCCTTGCAGCCACAGTCCAGCCGTTCGCGGATGTCCAGCCGCCCAGACAACGACAGTGTGCGGGAAGCCAGCAGAGCGAGAGATGGTGCGCCCACACCTGTCGCTGCGGTGCCTGTCGCGGTCGTCCCGCTGCGACCTGTCCCTGTCGCGGCTGCGCTCGCGGTCCCGCACGGGTTCCCGCTCACGTTCCCGCTCTCGCGGCGCATTGCGGGCATCGCGGCGGGCACCGTTTGATGCCGGCTCCCTGTTCATTCGACCCGCAGCACTGAGTGCTAACCATTGTGCCTACCAAGCTGGGCATCCCCTGTGATGTCGGCCTAAATGTACTCTAAAATGTAGTTGATACATGTGCACAGCGCTGCGCTGCAGCTGCACCGCAAGCGATGCAGCGCAGCACCAGATGAACTCTGGAGGTAGGTTCAGGCCCGGGACGCTGCCCATCAGCTCCAGCTGCATACATGTCTTACCACAACTGCGGCCCCACCGGGGTGGAAGCACGCAAAACGACTACCAGAGAGGGTGCATGCGGGCACGAGCTGCGGCCTCAGAGGCTTGCCAAAAAGCCCTTGTGACGGGGTCGCCCCCCACAGACAACACAGTCTGTGCTACACGACGGCTGCACCACCCACCTGGGAGCATAGTCGCGGCTTGGCGACGCCGTCGCTGCAGCGGCGGCGCCGACCCGCAGGCTAGAGCCGAGGCCGCGGCCCACCTCGCGGCCCGCGGCACGGTTGGGTGCCCGCTGCCCCATCGCCACCGACAGCGACGCCTGTAAGCAGGGTTTCACCAAATGAGGGCTGGGTTTTGGACAGTTTCGGCTGGAGGTCCCCAGTAGCAAGGGCGTGTCTCGATGCATGGTGTTCCACCTGCCAGGGACGGGCAGCAGGCCTGGACGTCAGGCTTCCACTTGAAGCGTGCAGCTGCGGGCGCCGCGGCAGCAGGTCAACGACAGTGACAGAGATAGTGATAGTCCCGGAGAATGATAACACACGAGGACACCTTCACAGATGCGGGCCGCCTGCCGGCTTCCTCAATGCCGCGGCGGTCGCTGCCGCCCTGCCCCGCGTTGCCGACTGCCTTGCTGGGCAGCCCCGCCTCGCCCAGCTTGGCGGCCAGGTCGTCCGTGACCGGCTTGGGGATGCGCGGGAAGATGGTCTCGAAGTAATACTGCGGCAGAGTGGACACAGGCGTCCAGTGCGGTGACACGAGGGCCGTGCTGCACTGTTGGGCCATGTCCTTCCACAGATTGGATGGCTGGCGTGTCATAGCCGCTGCTGGGCTGCGTGAGACCAGCGGCGGAAGTGCTTGCAGCGTCTGCAGCCTGCCCCATGCGATGTTGCTGAGGTTTATTGGTGACAACGGCAATGAGGCAGGAGAGATGTTGAACCTGCACGGCTGAGCGGCCAGCGTGCAGCGGGCGTCACTGCCCGAGGCGGAAGCTCCCAGGTGACACCTGCTGCTCGGCGTCACAGCGTTGCGCCTGTCTGTACAGCCATCCACCGTCGAACGCAGGACAAGTCTTGCCGGGCACAAGGCTCAAAAGAAAAGAGTAGAGAAGAGCTGATCGGTGAGCAGACAGGCTCAGGCAACAGCAACGCACCTGATCCAAAAAGATGTCACGGGCATAAGCGCCCATGGTCACACCCTTGCCGCTCTCGCCGCTTGGCTTGAACTCCTGCGGGTGCGATTGCTGGATCAACACCTTTGCCAGCTCCTTAGTCAGGCAGGCAGGGCACCAGGCGCGGGAGGTCAGGCCAGTTCCGCAGCGGACGAGATGGCCGGAGGCAGAGATTGTCAGCTGAATTAATCAGATGCCGGACACCAAGGGTGTGCACTTGAAGCATGCCAGTTCACACACAGCAGCGGAAGACAAACCTCTCGTAGATACACACCACACAAAGCACACCTCAGGGTCCTTGATGTAATACTGCAGCCAGTCCCAGATGCTGCGCGGGTTCAGCACGTAGCGCAGGTACAGGAAGCCCAGCTGCAGGGGCGACAGCAGAGCTTCGAAAGCTTCGAGGGTTGCGCCATCGCCATGCTCGACATGCAGAGGGGCTGCCAACATGGCAGCTCGGCTCGAGCCACTCGAGGTTTTGCCGGCCGCAAGCCATGACGAGGCTCGTGGGTCCCACACCAGTTGCGGAGTGCGAGACGTGACTACATTGCAGCGCACGCGGTGGATGTTGAGGGGTTGAAGGCACCCCACTGACTCCTGAACGTGCGCGGGACGCGCGGCTGGAAGGGTCTGCACCTACCGCGCGGATGTAGGGCGAGTCCGTGTGGTCGAGCAGCTGCTGCACCTGCTCGTCCGTGGGCTTGAGCTGCCCAAGGCGCATCAGCAAGCAGAATGCGGAGGTTGCCCCGCGTGCATTGCCGCTCATCCATGGCTCCACGTTGTCGACACTATAGTATATCTGCTCGACCGTATAGTGCAAAAATTAGCATCTGGCGCGGAAACCTTCGATCGCATGTCCTCTTGCAGCTGGCAAACAGAGCGATCAAGGCAGTAGTACGTCGCATGGCTGGGACAAGAAGTGCAGCTATTGCGTGGTGCCGAATCCACAAGAGAGGCCAAGGGCGGTCACCTACCTCGTCAACGAGCTCCTCGAAGCTGCTGAGCTTGACGCAATTGTTCTTGAAGTAAAGGCTGTCGATGGCGTTCTGATACAGCACGCGCTCAATATTAAAGGTGGTGGTGTTGCCGTACTGCTCCATGCAGCCGGCTACTTCCGCAGCAGGCTTGTAGCTGGGATCTCAGGTTGAGTTAGGTAGCGTGGCTATGCAGCAGTGCGAAAGATGGCCGTAGTTCTCGGTTCGAGCTGCCAACCAGGGTGATTCAAGTAACCTGGGGGCTTACAGGCCGCGCAAGATATGACTTCCTTCTGTGCACAACGTTGTGGGCGGAACACCAGTTTAATCCGACTCTGGTCCGGCTCGTCGAAGGTGCAGAAATGGCAAATGTGCAACAGTTTCTCACCCGCAGACTGAACAAAACCCTAACTTCGAGGGGAATGAAAGACAATGACAGAGATCCTTCATTCTCCTTCATGCCACCTCAGCATGCAATTCTGTCTTTCAACGTGCAATTTTATTGAAAGATGGCTTTCACATTCCTTTGCAGACTTGCGGTGGATGCGTGAAGGTTGGCTGTGGGTGGGACGTAACGCCCATCACCACCTCGCCATTATGGAAATCACCTCGTACTGCACAGTCTCTGGCTCAACTTGCGCGTTTGAGGGATCGCGAACGCAAATCAATTATTGCTGCCCGATGACGAGCTCCTGCAAATAGAACGAACTGCTGCGATGCAGCGCCGTGCAAACTTCCAAACGGCAGGGGATTTTTACACCTGCTTGAAACAATTATTGCACTTCAGTGAGTTGGCACCTTCTACAGAATCGTCCCTGGTTGCATCTGCCAAAGCTCTGATTTTTCGCCTAGCAATAGCAGAGACGAAGGATGCGCAGCAGGTCACAGAGTCTGCTGTCTGCTGCCCGCTCGGCCTCCTTGACGCCGGCCGCTGATTGCTGCGGCACTCTTCCCCAGGCGAGCCCTGACTGCATCAGGCTTGCAACTGTAAGGCGGGATCCAGGCGGCCTTTGTAGTTGTTAGCACAACCTCATTCAGCTGTGTGATGGCTTGCAGGCTACAAATCCGCACCATGCATTCATCGGCAGTCCTGCCGTTTCAGCTGCGGCGCTAACTAGACGGTGCTTCACTCTGACAGCCTGCAGCCCGGAGTTCATGACAGTTTATGGGGGCGTTAGAATGCTCAGCCTCGAGAGCGCACTAAGATATGAGCTCAGATTCGTCAACGGCTTCCTTATGGAGGAGCTGCGCAGAAATTATCCGCTCGGCATTCTGTGTGCGCAACTGTGACAAGATGCATGCAGCTTGCGTGCTGGTGGAATCGCCACACGGTTTGTGCTGCGTTACGCTGCCCTGCGTCCGATGGTCGGTCTTTCTCTGCGCAGCGCATGTGGAGGAAGAAATTGCACAGGGCCGCCTGACCGAGTCGCCCGCTCGTGGCGCTGCGCTCTCTGGCGGCCCAACCTACCACCGAATCGACGTGTGGCAGCACTTCCTGACCGGCAACCCTCACTTTGCTGCACTGCTGGCAGAGGCAACGGGCAAGGCGCTGAGGGACATCCCCGGCATGTACGTGAGGAGATGCTCACAGCATGATTTCCCCCCCTCCCCCCCGGCCCTCGTGATGTTCCTGGCTAGACAATCTGCATGCGTTCAGCTCTGGCTCAGCACCGCTGTCTCGTCCCCCGAGTGACGAAAATCTCCATCTGCTGTCACAGGGCTGTTGACACTGGCTACAAGCTGGCTCGTTATACAGGCGAATACCTGTTCCACTGGGAGGGTGGCCACTTACACAGCTGGGCGCCTGGCGCAGACATCCACCTGCCGGATGCGCTGAGCCCTGTAGAACGGACCTTCATACACTGCCTCGCCCTGCGATGCCGCATTGTCCTCTCAGCGGCGGCTTTCCAGGTTGTGCTCGCCATCCTGCATTCCCCCTGCAGCTCTGCCTTTGCTCACATGCCACCTAACACCTACTTGGTGCAGCTCTCGCGACACGAGTCGAAGCCGGCTTCCATCTGGCTCCTTGGAAAACTCCTCTGATGCACTTGGCTGCTCGGACCGCAGGAGGTACCTGTGGAGCTCTACAAGAACGTGCTGCTGCTGCCAGGCCCGTCTCTGGACTGGCAGCTGCAGGCGGCCACCATGCGGCTGCTGCAGAAGCGCGGCTTACTCAGCGCCCGTGGGCTCTGGAGTGAGCCTGCTCAGCTGTCATTTCACGAGCTGCCTGACTGGCTGACCATTACCTGTGGAAGTCCCCCTGCCGAGGTATGACAAACTGGCCAAGGTCAGTGGTTGCCCTGCCCGCAGGATATATTTCACATGACCTTTGCAGCGTCGACATCATGTTTGCAGAGTCGCGTGGCGGCTTTGCAGATGTGTGGCAGCAAGCATCAGGCGAGCCACGCGCCCAGGCAATCATCTCGCAGCTGGCTGAAGTCATGCAGTGGAGCTCCACAGCCGAGACCATCGACAAGTAAGTCTCCCACAGCATGCAGGTCCTTGGCCCCACAGCATGCAGGTCCTGTCAAGCCAGCTGGGATCCGTCAAGCTGAACCTCTCTCAAGATGGCACTCATGCCGAGTGAGCTGCATTGACGAGCATTGCAGCCCTTCAGTGGCTGTTCCGAAATAAGTTGTGGGCCTGTTGGCATCGTTTGTGCTGTGCAGGCTGTCGGCATTCTCCGAGAGTGCTGCGAGCGGCAAGTGGGACACAAAGCCGCAGCACGGACCGCCGCTTGTGCGGCTGCCTGTGGGCCGAATGCAAGAAGAGGCGGCGGCGGCATCAGCGCATCTGGCCGAGCGGTATCACATCCGTCACGAACTGCTACGTGCCTGATCATGATGGCGGTGTTGGGCAATGTGTTCTCGTGGCGACCTTCAGTGCAGACAGCTGTGCCGTCAAGCTAGCGGTCGGCTGGTCGGCATACTAGCCATTTCAATTTAATCACCGTCGGTGAGATAAATTATAATGTATTTCAAATGCCCACGAGATTTTCCACTTCCTTTCATATCTTCTTTGCCATTAGACATGCACTGTTGAGACTGGGAAAATCATCGGGTTTGAAATAGCCCTGGCATCGCGAGGCATGTGCGTTTCGAGACGCAGACGGCGTCGGAACTCCACTTGCGGTAAATGCGTGATGTGGGTGGGATCAATGCCCTTCACCTCTTGTGCCACAGAACGCGCCTCGTACTGCAGTGGTGCTCTTCCTCAACCTGCACGAGACATCTCATTGTTGCTGCCCGTTGACGAGCCCCTGCAAATATAACGCGCAGCCTCGAATCAGCATTGTGGGTGTGAAAACCCAAAGAAAAGGAAGTTTGACCCTTTGCTTGCACACCCAAGACCAGCGCATCAGCGATGTGGCATATTTGGCCGAGTTGGTCATGGTGTAGGGACACATCTGCTGGACTTCCGACTTTTGCGTAGCAGCAGCCGAGGCGAAGGATGCGCAGCAGGTTACAGAGTGTGCTGTCTGCTGCCCGATTGGTCTCTGCGACGCACGCGCAGCTCGCCGCTGAACGCTGCGGCTCTGTTCTCCAGGTGAGTCCTGACTGCAACAGGGCCAGAAAATGCACGGCGGCCTCCAGGCGGCCTTTGTGATTGTTACCACGCCATCATGCAGCCGTGTGATGATTTGCAGGCTGCGAATGCGCGACACGCATGCATCGGCAGTCCTGCTGCTTCAGTCGCGGTGCTTTCTAGACGATGCTTCAGTCTGACGGCCCGCAGCCCGGAGTTCACGACAGTGTATGGGGGCGCCAGATTGAGCAGCCTCAAGAGCGCACTAAGATATGAGCTCAGATTCGTCAACGGCTTTCTCCTGGACGAGCTGGAGAGACATTCTCCGCTCGGCGTTCTGTGTGCGCAACTGTGACGTGACGCATGCAGCTCTCGTGCTTGTGGCTGTATCGTCCCACGTTCTGTGCTGCGTGACGCTGTCCTACGCCAGATGGCCGATCTTTTTTTTCTGCGCAGGGCATGTGGAGGAAGAGATTGCACAGGGCCGCCTCACAGAGACGCCCACTCGCAGTGTGGTGCTGCGCGGCGGCCCAACTCGCCACCAGATCGACGTGTGGCGGCACTTCGCAGCGGGCAACCCCCAGTTTGCTGCACTGCTGGCAGAGGCGACGGGCAAGCCGCTGAAAGATATCCCCAGCATGTACGTCAGGAGATGTCCACAGCATGATCCCCCCTTGCCCTCATGGTTCTGGCCCAACTGCATTGATGAGCTCTAGCTCAGCTTTGCTGTCTCGTCCTCCCAGCGACAACACCTCACGTGCTGTCACAGGGCTGCTGACATTGCCTCAAAGCTTCTGTTTTTCCAGCTGACATGCGGGGACGATGAGCTCTGCTCGGCGCCTGGCACAGACATCCACCTGCCGGCTGCGCTGAGCCCCGCGGAAAGGATCTTCATGCAGTGCCTCGCCCTGCGATGCCACACAATCCTCTCGGTGGCGGCGCTTGAGGTGTGCTTGCCATCCTGCAGTCCTCCGGCAGCTCTGCCATTGCTCACAAGCCAACACCTTGGTGCAGCTGTCTCAATGCGGAGCCAACTTCCGTGTACCTGCCTGGAAGACTCCTCTGATGCACTGGCCACTTGATCAACAGGAGATACCCGATCCAATCTACAAGAACATACTGTCGCTGCCAGGCCCTTCTCTGGAATGGCAGCTGCAGGCGACCACCATGCGGCTGCTGCAGACGCGCCGCTTAGTCAGCGCCCGTGGACTCTGGAGTGAGCCTGCCCAGCTGTCAATTACGAGCCTGCCTGACCTGCCGAACATTGCCGGTGGCCTGCAATCCCCCTGCCTCCGAGGTCTGAAAAACTGGCCAAGGTCTGACAAACTGGCCAAGGTCCATGGTTCACCTGCCCGCAGGATATGTCCAACAAAACCTCTGCAGCGTCGACGTCATTTTTGCAGAGTCCTGTGGCAACTTTGCAGATGTGTGGCAGCAAGCATCAGGCGACCCCTGTGCCCGGGCAACCGTCTCGCAGCTGGCCGAAGTCATGCAGTGGAGCTCTGCAGCCGAGACCATAGACAAATGAGTCCCCAACAGCATGCAATACCTGTCAAGCTGCTGGGATTCGTCAAGCTGGCATTCTCAAGATGGCGCTCGGGCCGAGCGACTGTCAGCAGCTGCGTTTTGAGGAGCATGGCAGCCCTTCAGTCGCTGTACTTCGGACATACAGCCGCGGGCCTGACGGCATCGTTTGTGCTGTTCAGGCTGTCGGCGTTCTCCGAGGTGCTGCGAGCGGCAAGTGGGACACAAAGCCGCAGCGCGGACCGTCACTTGTGCGGCTGCCTGTGGGCCTGATGCAAGAAGAGGCGGCGCTGGCGTCGGCGCATCTGGCCGAGCGGTATCACATCCGCCACAAGCTGCTGCGTGCCTGATCATGATTGCAGTGTGAAAAACAGGATTTTGTAGTGGCGACCTAGAGGCGCTGCGGGCAGATAGCTGCGCGTCAAACTAGCGGTCGGCACTCTGGCCGTCTTGAATCCTTGACCTGACTTCTATCCTTGTTAAGTCGCCATCAGACCTCTGGTCAATATTTGCAGCAACAGCACGAAATTCGCACTGTCGCCTTTTGACGTGCGTGCGTAGTGCCTATTACACGGAACATATAACCTGAACAGGTTCTTGCGACTGAGTTTTAGAGGGAATTGCTTCTGCGGGCCGCGCAACCAACAGATATCCGACACCCCGGATCACGACTCCACTGGAACAACCTTGTCGCTTCATTCTCGAATCGATTGCACGCGACTGAGGTCGACCTGCCGTCTGAATTGCTGATCACAGCGGCAGAGCCCCGACTATTTGAAAGTTGCCGGAACCCAGCCGAAAGACCTGCCCATGTATGCGCGGCCCAAGCGGCTCCCCCCGGCGAAGCAATCGCTACCGCGCCGCAGCCTCCGCCCCCTGGATGGCATCCATGCGCGAGTACAGCCACTGGATGATGGTGCCGAAGGCGTCGTCCTCCCCGAGGTCGCCCTTAAAGGCTGCCGGCAGCGACGCCGGCACCCCGGACTCGGCTCTGTCGCCCCAATTGTCCTCCATGTTGCGCTGCAACTCCTCGTTGTACAGTGGCACGCTGCCGTACTGGAACCTGTCGGAAACAGCCGCCAGGAATGTTTGTTGCTGTTTCTACATCAGGCTCTGCTTCTCTGGCAGAGTGTGTGCTGTGATGCAAAATCCGGCACGCTGCCGCGCAGCTAATCGCTGTTCCCCATGGTGAAGACTTGCCAGGGGCATACACCAAGCAGGACGGTATCTGGACCGTCAACAGGGACCGGGATCGGATGCTGCGACTGACGGCAAGCACCGCCGCAGGGCGGCACAAGAGCCGTACCTGCGCCAGACCTTTGCGACGTTCGCCTGCATCTCCCGTATGCGCTCCTCTGAGATGCCCATCAGAATCTCCGGCACCTGCGCAGCGGCACGCCGACAGCAGCCCGTTGGCAGGTGTATGCCGAGCCTGGTGCCAACCTTGCCAGCACCTTCGCCTGCATCATTGGCTGCGGGCGCAGCAACCGGAGAGCGCGCCCTCCCCAGACGCGTCGTGCCCTCTGTCAGAGCATGCCGTCTTGCTCGGCATGGCAGGGCGGGCACGTGTGTCGGATGACATCCAGATGAGAGCAGTCTCCGGCCTCTGGCACCAGCCAGAGCCGTCCGCTCAGGCACACCTTGCCCTTCACAGGCAAGCGCCTCCGGCGGGCGCCTCTGACAACGGCGCCAGCCCGAAAGCAAAACCACAGGCCCGAACATCATGGATATTGAAACCCACCTTTTCCAGGTCGGCCTCCGCAATGCGCACAGAAACAGCCGCGTAGTCGATGACGCCGTGGAACTTCTCCGCGACGCCGTCCTGCACGAGCACCGGGATCGCGCCGTGCAGCACGCTGTCCTCCAGCCGCGACGCCCACCCGTCGCCTGCGGGGACACGTGCGCAGGAGTCGCCAGTGGGCTCGTTTTATCGGCCTCGTCTTTGGCCAAGCCAGCTCTGGTCATCGACCTGCTCCCCACGATGTCGAGTGCCGAGAGCAGTGCTCCGCTCTGGCTGGCAGCAGCACCAGCGCAGGAGGTGGTACCAAAGGTGGGCTGCTCGTGTGGGTCGCGCAGCAACTCGAGCCGGGTGCCCCTTGCCATGCCGCTTCCGGGTGGGGGCACAAGCTAACAAAGCTTGAGCATGCGCGCATCCGATCGCCCCACAGAATGGGCGAATCGTGAAACAAATACCCACCTGGTGCGACGAGCGCAAACTTGGAGGATGCCAGCAGTTGGCTGTAGGACAGGTGCCGGTCGTCCTCGTATGCTCCGATGCGGATGTTGTACTTTGCAGTCCAGTTGCCCTCTGCGCACAGCGCGTGCAGGCGCTGCCGGATGCCGCGGCTGTAGTTGGGCAGCCTGCGGAGCGGTGCATGCAGATTCCAGTCGGCGAGCCCATTCATGGGGTCTGTGCAAACATGCTAATTTCAGGCTGGAGGCTTCTCGTGCGAGACTTGCCTGTTCACAGAGTAGAATGCATGAGGCATGCTACCCATCGAGGCAAAGTCAAATTGCAGATCATGCTGCTTCCAGATCCTGATGGTCGCAAATGGCTGCAGACGACTGCGCTTGATGTATCAGCAGCAGAGGCTGCAGCTGCAAGCCAGCACTTCGTCTGCCACCAGAACCGTGGTCCTGTGGCTTGTCTACATCACATACACGGCAGCTGGCGTGCTGACGAGCTGCTTGGGGGGTCCGCGCCTGTGGAGGCCGACGTCGCCGCGGAAGAAGAGCAGGATGCTGCGCTCGCGAGGCTCCGCCCCCTGCAGCGGCGAGTGCTTCCACGCGGCTGGCGTGTGCGCAAACGGAATCAGAAGGTCCTGCAAGACGGGGCGCGTGACGGTGGGACATTGGAAGAGTGCTCACTCCCAACACTCGCAAAAACTCACACACAAAACCATGCTCCCTGTAATGCTAGCTTGGGTGGTCCTGGGAGCCCTCGGTGAGACGGCAGCTGAGTGGAGACGCGTGCAATGCAGCAGCTGAGCGCCTGCATCATTCAGGTCTGGTTGCAGGGTCCTGCAAGCAAATGTCGCTGACCTTTCCGGGGTCGTAGCAGGGGTGCGGCGCCGGCTCCAGGTAGTTCTTCCGCCAGTCCTCCGGCTGCCACTCGTCTGTGTGCGACTTGGAGTAGTCGTCCGGCGGGTACGCCGAGTTGGAGGTGTGCTGCGCATCCAGTCGCCCCCAGTGGCTCAGAATTACGCCCTGCCACAGCTCGTTGGGGATCCAGCACCCGCCTGCGGGGCAGCATGTTCATGATGTCATGCAGTCTGGCTGCATCGCTGTTTGACCGAGCGTCCTCAGGTGCCGTTACCGTCCAAAGAGTAGAAAGCCAGACGCCTGGCACGCCTGGGAGCCTCGCAGCTGCCCCCAAGGGTCGGCACCCAGGTGTTGTATGCGTGTCCGCTTCCCGGTCTCCCCTCTGCTTCTAACGACTGCACTTTCCGAGAGCCCCAGGGCCGCCGCACCCTCGTCGTTGGGCGACAACCAGATGTGGTCGCGCCCGCCACGCCGATTCCATGCCGCGGGGTGCATCTCCTCGATCCACTGCTTGGCTTGCAGCATCATGTTCGACGCGTGCATCACGCGTGGCCCTGTGCCGGGCACCGGAACGGTTTCAGAGTTGGGTTCCGGGCGGGGTCTGCTGGCCGTCAAGCGCGGCGACACATGCTGCGATCGATGGCTCAGAGTCATCGCAGACATCGCCCAGATTCGGCTGAGCGTTTGCAGGGCACCAGCATTCACCCCAGGGGGCGCAAGGCGGGCAGGGCAGGCAGGACACGACCCTCCCCTCGCCAGGCAGCAGCCGCTGGGAGGTGGGACGCCAGAGCGGCCAGCCTCAGCAGGGCGCACCAAACACGGAGTTGAACCAGGGGCCGTCTGCCCAGCCGTACACAGGCCACACGTACAGGTTCACGTAAACAGGGCAATAAAAGAAGTCCGCCTCCTCCATGTCGTACGTGCGGTGCTCGCTCTGCAAGGAGCGGGGTTTGCAGAAATTCAGGGGCATGAATGTGCAGCCGGCATGGATAGGCAGCCGGCAGCGGCGGGATGGGGTCTGACGACATGTCCTTGAAGCATTGTTCACTCAAAAGACCGCAAGGCATGCATCGAGCTGCAGCCAGCAGCGGCATAGGCCGCAGCGTTCAGGGCCGCAGCAATGGTGCCAGGTGGGGTTGGCAGATGCTGGAACAGCCCGGGCGGCAGAGAGTGGCTATCCTTTGGCAGGATATCACACCTGCAGCAGCATCTCGTGGAAGAAGGTCTCCACCAGGTACATCGACTGACTTGAGATTGTGAGGTTGCCGTCAATCCACTGCCGGTAGAAGCCAGCCCGCTTGTCGCCACGATACTGTGTTCGCATTGCAGCAAAGCTGTGTGTCGACGACGGATCGGCATACAGAGTCCCAAGCCCCGCTAAGGGAGTCATTGGTGGTGCTGCGACAAAGCTGCGATCGAGCTGCTGTGCAGCCACGTGTGGCTGTGCAACTGGCGGAGAGCAGGCCCTTCAAACACAGTTTGGTTTGTGCACAGCTGTGCCAGCCGCAAAGCAGATGCCACATGGACGCCATGACCGGCTGCACCTGCAGCAGCCGGGCGTTGAAGTCTGACGGGAGGTCGTAGATGTAGATGAGCGGCCGCCGCCGCATGCGCGCGAGCGGCGGGTCCGCCGCGGCGGGATTTGTCGCGTGCGGCTCCAGCCACGGCCGGTCGCCCTTCCAGTCTGCGGCACCACAGCTTGCTTCGCAGTGCATCGTAGAATTTGCACTGCAATTTCCGAGCCCGTGGCAAGGCCAAATCATGATTTGTTGAAGCCGTCACGTTTCCAAGTTTGTGCAGGTGCACATCTGCGGCATAGCGGCACGATAGTCCCAGAGCTGGGGTCCCATGCATGCCCGCACTGTGCTGAAACACTTGACTCGGGCAACGATGTCGATTATAAGGGCAGCTGTCGCGACTGCAGACCGACCTGGCTGGTCGGGGACGTCGGCGCGGCGCTGTCCGCAGTCGTGCCCGTACCAGCCGGGCGCGCAGGCGCAGAAGCCGGACAGGCACTCGCCGCGCGCAGAGCACTGGTTGGCGCACGTGCGCTCGATGACCACGTCGCAGTTGACGCCAGAGAAGCCATCAATGATGCAGGGGCACCTGCGGACGGCGCCACCAGGGTCAAAATCAAACTTTGGAGAATTTAGATACGGGTCGCTGGGGGGGATCTGGAGGGGGTTTCCAGGGGWCTCTAGAGGGCTTCGACTGCAGCTGCGCAGGGCTGGAGGCTTGTGGGGGCGGCGGCGGCGGTGGGGCGTGCTGGGCACACCGTTGCATGGCGTGTCAGCGCATATTCTCCCTATATGTTGTCGGCAACAGGGTCGGGGGATGTTCAGCACGGCGTGTGTCGTGCCACATGCAGCTCGTGCGGCGGGCGCTGGCGCTCCCCGAGTGGCACCCTGCTGGCCTTTCATGGTGCAGAGTAGTTCAAGAGGCATGCTGCAAGGTATTCCTGAGCCGATGTTGCTGGGGCAGTCCGAACCAGCAGCAGCAGCAGCAGCAGCAGGTGGCGCAGCCGGGACGCAAGGTCGCCGGTTCATCAGATACTGGCAAACCGTAAACCCGGACTCACTTGTGGGCGGGCACCTCCGCTTCGCACCAGCCCTCTTTCCCCCAGATCAGCTCGTTGTCGACGGCGTGGTGCTTCGACCACTCCGGCTGGTTGCCGTTCTCGTCCTGCGGGCGAGGCGGGGCGTCATGCATGGAAGGCAGACTCTCTCTGCGCTGCCCTCAATTCTGTACCACCAAGGTAGGCCGCCAACTGCAGCTCGAGGCAGCGGTAGCAGCGCCTGCAGTTTACGCGGGAGATGCGGCCATATCGGCCGGCCTCCTGTGATGGCGGTAGAGGCATGTGTGTGCATGTCGATGGCCAGGATTCGATGAGCAAGCACTCACGTGTTTGGGCCAGCACCAGGTCATTGGCCGCCCGACCTGCACTGGTGGGGTGCCTGAAAGCGGCCACAGCAGTGGTCACAGATGAGGCAGAAACGCTGGTGCGCCATAGGTAGATGGACATTCGTTGCTTCGGAAATAAGCAATCCACCTTGCTGCCGGTTCGACACGAAGGATAACTGCAGCCAAATTCAGCGCTGCATATCATGCGCTGCCGAGGACACTCATAGGCTTGCTACAGCTGTGACCCGCCTGAGAATCTGTGCGGAAGGGTGCGAGGGCATGGATGCGCTGAGGACACTGTCGACTGTTTCACACCTGGCGGGCTACCCTCCGGAGCCGGGATGCGGCCCATGGTGCCGTTGCAGTAGCAGTCAGCCCGCTCCTCGTCGCACACCCCTGCATCATGTGCCGAGGCACAAGGGATGTGGCGCAGTGTCATTGGGATCTGATGCACTGTTGCCGACACAGGCAATGCCCGGGCGCTACTGTGAGGTCAGCGACTGCCGCAGGCTTGGCCAGCAAAGAAGACATGCCAGCCGCTTCTGCAGTCATGCACCACCCGTCTTGCGTGACCGCTTCGAACGTTTGGAGTTTGTCGGTTTGAGCATCTAGAAACCAGCCGCACCAATGCAGCGCGATGCTGTCCAGCCCTCCTCGCTGATGGGGAAGTTGTCGCCACGGGGGATGGACCCTGTATTCCTATACCTGTCGCAGGCGCCGGACAACAGCCTTGCATGGGGTTCAGCGGATGGCGGCTTCAAAACCCAGATGTGAAAACGCAGGCTGTGCGGGTGGATGGACAGGCGAAACTGGCCTGACAGCTTCTGTAAATCCTGGGGCAAGAATGGATTGCAACAAGGCGATCCCGAGCCAGGCACTGCAGGCACTTGGTGCTCACCCCTTGGTGCAGGGGCGCAGCTGACGCTCCATGCACCCCTCCCCCGTCCACCCTGCAGCAGACAGGTACAGCTAACAAGCAGAAGTCGGATCATTTGACCTATGCCTGAGTCCAACTGCACACGCAACAGTTTATTGTGGGCACAAATTTGCTTCCGCCATCCCTGAAGGTCGCAAGGCGTGGATGGAAAGTGCCAAGGACGGTTGCTGTTGCTGCAAGAATGGTTCGTGCACCATGCATCGCGACTTGGGCGCCTGCCTGGTGCCTCGACCTGGCAGCGACTCACCGGCGGGGCACAGGCAGAAGCCAAAGTCCGCATGGCACACGCCCACGCCGTTGCAGTTGTTGGGGCAGTCCCGGGTACCGTGCGGCGGCGGCTGCGCAGCAGGCCACGCTGGCGATTGCACGCATTTGAGCAGGGTCGGGGAGCCGTGCACAATGCATGGCATCCGCAATGTGGCCAATGCCTGCCAAGCACCGCCAATCCCTGAAACCCTACTGCTGGCGCCTGGCTTAGTCGCCGGGAGGCCCCGTCACTTGCACAATGACAGCCAGCCTGTGCTGACGTCATACACTGCATGACAAGATTGGGCGTTGCCAAGCACAGCGGCCAGCATTGGCATCAATGGAGGAGTGGAGCTAGCTGGCCAGGAGGTTGATCCACCAAGCATGGTGCTGCATCGCTGTGCTTGGCATTGTCGAGCTACGAACTGAGGGCCGCGGGCCTAGGCCCCACGAGGGCCTGAGGCCCAGGAGTGCCTAGCCCCTCCAGACGGAATAATAGTTCCGATCTCCAGAGTCACAGTCCATACCTTTGCGGGAATGGGCTGCTGCGTGAGGTACTGGCCACACCAGGTGCCCGCGGTGCCGGCGCACCGCGCCGCGACCTCTGGCGGCAGCTGCGACAGGTCCGCCGGCGGCGGGTCCGGCACCGGCGTGGTGCCCGGCGCTCCGCTGGCGCCGCCACCGGCGCCAGCTGCCGGGTCCGGCTGCTGCGGCTGCACCTGCGGCACCTGCTGTCCTGCTTCGATGGGCTGCTCTTCCTGCTCTTCCTGCTGTTCCGATCCAGCTGCAGCGTCTTGACTGCCACCCGGCCCGCTGCCGATGGCAGCGCCACCGCCGCCATCGCGGCCGCCGTGGTCCCCTGACGACAGGAAGGCCGCAGGGTGCTCCGCATCAGCGCTGCCGCCGCCGGCGCCGCCGCCAGCGGATGTCGAGCGCCCACCCACCAGCATAGACAGCCGCTCCAGGGCCGCCTCGTCGGCGTCCGAGATGCCGCCGGAGGCCTTCAGGAAGACTTTGAGGTCCTCCAGGGCCGTCTGGGAGGAGATGAAACCCATTTACTGCCTTGGCTTTGCTGCAAATGGGATGCAGGCTGTACAAGGTGGACACAACGACCTGGTGCACGCATGAACCATGCAGCACCTGCGACATCGTTCTGCGGGATGGTACGCAATACCGCTGGACTCTTACAAAATGGAAATCCATTTCCAAAACATCATGCACCTCAGCGTCACGGGCGTCTGATGCTGTGGGCTTCCAGGATGTGGCGGTGCTGCTCAGGCTGAATGAGGAGACAGCACGCCAGACCATGCTGTAGCCGGTGAACCCGATGGCGCAGGCCGCCATCACCAGCAGAGCTAGGAGCAGCCATACTCTGCGCACACCGCAGGCTGGCTCACAAGATGGTCGATCTGCAGTTGCTGAGGAACATGACGAGCAGAAAATGAGATGACAAGCATGTGAAGGATGCCATCACGTGATATGATTACTCTTGCCTGCTGTTCACCCTGTTGCCTGGCTTCTCGCGGCGCCAGCGCATCTCTGCTGCGCTTCCGCTGGACTATCTAGACGGCCAAACATCAACGAAGCTGCTCGGCCTGGATGAACCGCGAGACCGAGACGAATGATATCGAGGCTACCATCGCCGACGTCTCTGGTATGCAGCTGACGAGTATAACGTGCTGTCGGAAGGCTTTTGATGCCAGCAGTGTACGGGGCGAGCTTTGCCAGCTGCACAAGCCTCGATCTGAAGCTGTAGCGCGTAGCGCAATACGCCTTTCTATGAGTTCGATGATCACAACACACTAACCGTGCGTCAGGCCAGTGTTGTCTTTTGCTGAAACAGTCCTCGTCGTTTCTCGGCAGTCGATCTGCAATGTTAAAATCGGTTAGTGCTGAACCCTACTCGTACTTGGACTGCAGCGGCCCCTCCGCAATCCGCAAGACGAGCACTTCACTGTTTGCGAAGCGTCGTATAACATTGCCAGTGGCAGAGACAGTGTCGCAAATCACGCCTGCCCGATTCGCCAGCCTCGCAGCGCAGGTGTCTGTGTGAAGCTGGGATCACCGTTGAAGCTTGCGGCAGCCCCAAGGAAACGCAACCCCTGACTGCCCCCGACATAGTCAGCACACGCAGCCATGGCGCTTCTCGGCAGCGGCTCTGTGCACATGCAAGGCCGCAGAAAGACCGTGAGTTTCGTCACTGAGTGCACCATCCCAGCTTGACATGCATTCACAGAGACTCGTGGGTTGTTTGCGGCCCGCAAAGTGGACACATTGCTAGGCAGAGGTCGCAAAGGTCTGCCTTGATCCGTGATGAACCTCATGTGCTTACCTGTCTGGCTGTCAAGCGCAGGCGCCCAAAGTGGGCGGCGGAAATGCGGGTGTGGTTTGCCAGCGCTGCCTGCAGCAGGGGCACTGGACGTACGAGTGCAAGAACGCGCCAGTATACCAGAAGCGGCCCACTCGCACGCAGCAGCTCATGCAGCCCAAGGTCCGTCTCAGGTTGACAGTCCTTGCCAACAAGGCCCTGAGCTGAGCAGCCAGACATCATTGCACTCAACGCTCCACAGACACTCTTATATCGGTTTAACGAGCAAAGCATCCCCAGAATGACCCTGTGCAGACAGGATAGCATGGTGGCCATGTGAGCATGCTTGGCCGCTCAGCAGCTCAGCATGCGCCCGACTGCTGCACCGTCTCCAATGCTGTTGTCCAGTCTCACCTCGTTGTCGTGTCCCTCTTGGCAGACGCAGCGGTACCTGGACCCGTCGGAGCTGCTGCAGGAGGCGCCGCCGGCTGGCGGCTTCCTGCAGCGCGTGCCCGCCGAAAAGCCGCCAGCGCCCGGCAAGGATGACAAGAAGAAGAAAAAGCGCAGCAGGCGGGACGTGTCGTCCAGTTCCTCGTCCTCCAGCAGCGGCAGCAGCAGCAGCTCGGACTCTGACTCCAGCAGCAGCAGCAGCAGCGGCTCGGATTCTGACAGCAGCAGCGGCAGCAGCAGCAGCTCGAGCGGTAGCGGAAGCAGCAGCAGCAGCGACAGCGACAGCAGCAGCGACGGCTCCAGCAGTAGCTCGGACTCGAGCTCCAGCAGCAGCAGCAGCAGCAGCAGCAGCGCGGGGTCGAGTAGCAGCAAAAGCGACACCTCCAGCAGCGGAAGCGGTTCCTCCAGCGACTCCGACACTGAGAGTGCAGGTTGAGAGCTACTCCATCTCCTTGTCGCCATGACGACGCTGATGGATCTTCGCTATTGCACCTCCTGACGTCTCACCGTTGCAGAATTACTGCTGAAGATGACTTCGAAGCGCAGGTGCCGCCGCCGAGGCACGGGTCCGGAAGGCCATCGGCAGCGGCCGGCCTGCCAGCCCAGCGGCGCGGCAGCAGTTGCGCCGGCGCTCCCCGGCTGCGCCCGCGGCTCGTGACGCATCTGCAGCTCGGCCTGATGGGGAGCCGCGCGCCGGCAGCCGCGGCCATGGCGGGCAGCGGGAGCGCCGGCTGGCCGCGCGGCATGACAGCCCCGAGGCCGGCAAAGCAGGCTCAAGTCCCACGGCTGCTCGGGGCGTAGCCCGCGGCGGAGGCAGCCCTGTCGCCAATGGCGGCGGCGGCCGGCGTCGCCATGACAGCCCAGAAGATGAGGTTGCTGCTGCTGCAGCATCGCCGCGGCAAAAGAGCCCCAAGGCGGCCAGGAGCCCCTCGCCGGAGGACCTGCGGGAGGTGTTGCGGCGGCGGCGGCGGCGCAGCCGCGACCGCGCCACGGGCCGGCCGGTCAAGCGGCGCCGCAGCCGCAGCGCCACGCCTGGCGCAGCAGCGCCGGCGGCAGCGGCGCCTGCGGACGCTGATGACCGCTGGGGCATGGAGTGATGTGGCGGGTAGAGGAGGGTGGTGGCAACACATGGATTGAAGCCTGGCCGCAGCAAGAGGTGAAGAGGGGTAATGGTCCGCCAGCGGGTGGGTCGTCAATGCGGTGGTCATCAGTGCGACATGGAGGCACAACTTCACACAAGGCGCAGGCATTGGCTGGGCATCGCTGCAGCTGATGCATTGTAACTTGAGCTCCCCACCTCGGGGGCACACCGCTGCACAAATTGAAAGCGCAAGCAATGTAGGTTCGTTGGCCCTGAAGGTTGGATCCGCAGTTGCCACGCTCGGGAAGAGGATCTGCGATCGTGTGTGAGGTACGACCGTCGATGCCAGCTCGAGAACAACTCTCAAAAAAAGGACTATTTGTAGGGACATTCTCGGCATATTGCCGGCGACCCTGCATATCGAACATGATAAAACCCTGGTCCTCATCCTCACGATACCTGCGGCATGTGAGCATTCATCAATGACTGATTTGCAGCGTGACTGAGACTGCTGCGAAATATTTATCAGATCGCAATGTCTAGTTTCCAAACACTTCTGTGCCTGTTGAAGACCCTGACTATTTATGATGGCGAATGGCGGCGTATCGCTCTGCCCCACCCTGTCTCCTCTCCTCCCTTCCCTTCCCGTGTCCGAGACGCTTCTCAGATGTTTCATTGCGTCCGACTTAGGTGGCCGGCGTGCCGGGAATGTGCACTCCCTTGGCCTGGATGAAGCCGTTGTGCATTCGCTGACCGGCCGTCGACACGCCGCCGCCAAGCCCGATGGCCGCAACTGCGCCCGTCAGCACCAGCAGCCAGAATATTCCCTGCGGCAAAGCCACATATGCTGCGTCCGGTCGTTTGCTGCTGCTGAGGGGATCTTGACGACGTCAGCCCCGCCGCCTGCGGCCCGGCCCCCTAACCCAGATTCCTGTCAGGCTGTCGACATCTCGACACCGACATGATATCGTGCTGACAGATGGGAGCGCATCCGTGGAAATCTCGACAAGCTTTTGGGTGCACCTCCGAGGCCGACGAAACTGCGGCGAGATTGTTGCGCCGCAGCCCCAGCGCAAAGCACAGCGCCATGGCCGCCGCCAGGTTGTGCGCCAGCGCCCACAGCGTCGACACCACCAGCGGCAGGTTGGCCGCCAGGGACCGCAAGCCGGTGCCGTCCGAGAAGAGCAGCCACGTGCCCATGCCGGCGGCGGCGCCGCTGGCGCCCCACACCGCTAGCGCAAACCAGGGCACGTATGCCAGCGGCCCGGGCTTGGCCGTCGGCAACACCTCAAAGTCCTCCGGCTGCTCGCGGCCCGGCAGCGGCCCGGCCGCTAGCGTGTCATTGTCCGCCACCGCCGCCGCCGTTGCGGGGCCCCTGCAGGCAGTGCCAGGGCAGCAGGAAGTTTGCCGCAGGGTGTTTGCACGACCTCGAGGGGCAGCGGCAGCAGTTGGCGAGGTGCAGAGCGCAGTCGGCAGGTGCGACGCGGCATGAAGGCTGCCTGAGCACGGGCCTGCCGGCGCTGGCCGTGCCCGTACACACACAGGCTGCAACGGCGGCGTGCCTGGCCGCAGCGGGCTTCACACAAAGTGTCTACCATCTGTCCACTTAGCAAATCATCACAGGCGCTGACTGCGCACACTCACATTGGCGCGGGCACCGCCTCCGCCTCCGCACCAGCCGCGGCCGGGTCGGCCTCTGCGTCCCCCCAACCGCCCGCCTCTTCGTCGGCCGCGGCCCGGAAGTCGCGCGTGAGGCCCTTCGGGAACACCTTCTGCCAGGTCGGCGCCCGTTCGCGGTCCCTTTCGGCGGCCGCCGCCGCCGCCTGATGCTGCCGGCTGCGCAGCCGGGCAGCCTCGCCCGCCACCTTGTTGCTGCGGCGCAGCATGAAAACATGCACGCATCAGCCCCGTCGCTTCGCACTCGGTGCTGGCGGTGGCGTTTGCCACTGCGCAGGGCTTCACCACAATGCGCATGTGCGTCGCAGCCCCTTGTTCGCAGTAGAGAGTCGCGCATTCGCGATAGGCGCACGCAGTCACTGTGCGCAGGGTAGCGCGCAACTCGTGATGGGAGCCATGATTAACAGGGAATGCGAGTTTCCTCACTCTTGCGCGGCACGGGCCTTTGCAGCAGCGGCCATGCGCAGGGCGGCGGCGCCGGCGCGAGCATCGCGGCGGCCCCACAGCGCCGCTGCAGCGGCAGCCGCCAGCAGGCGACCTGCCAGGGCGCTTGTGGCCGTCACGCCGTGCCACAGCGCCTGCCTGTTGGCCATGCGGTATCCCTGCACCGGACGGCGTGCGACGGTGAGTCCGTCGATGGGCATGTCTGCCTTCCCTGCAATGCGTGCATTTGTTGTCTGCAAGCAAGGCGCTTGATCGTTGCTGGTCATGATTGTTAATCGTTTCAGGGGATGACTCCTGAAGTACGACGCTGCAGCAGCCAGGGCGCTGCGACACAAGGTCCCAGAGGCTTGGGACTGAGCCAAAGCGGCGCTGCCTCAGTCCTACCCACACAAAGTCTGCGTGACTTACACATGCTGGCGTCTGCTTAGCCGAATGCTGTAGGTGGCAAGTGTAGTGGACAGGGCCACCCACTGATGGTTTTTCCTGCCGCCATTGTCGAACTCTGCTACTCTCTGGCAGCCGTCACCATCACGGTGCAGTCCCGGTTCTTGTGATCGAAAGTCCGAGTGCACAAACCTGGAACAGTAGCGGGGTCAGCACGCCATAGTAGATCGTGGCGGTGATGCCAAACCAGCGGTTGACGCGCCAGGGAAAGACGCCCACCAGGATCTGAACCAGCGGCACCGCCAGCCACAACGGGAAGGTCAGCGCGGCCCACAGTTGGGTGACCGCTTGCACGTTGGATAGAAGCCTGCGATCCAAGAAAAGGAAATTCTGACAGCCAGCCACACCGGGCGAAGAGCGCAGCCCACGGCAGGGTGACCTGCAAGTTTCATAGCAGCCTGCAAGACAAGAGGACGAGCCTGCTGTGAAGCTCCCAAAGGTTGCTATGCACTGCGACTTTCACATCTGTCGTCACGACCTATCTAGAGGTGTCATTGTGTTGCAGTGGCTGCAGAAATGTAATTGCATTAACTGACTCAAGCTTATGAGGAACACCGCGCACCTGTGGCGCAGCCGCGGCCGCACGGCATCGCCCGCAAACTCGGCGCCAGGCCGCCAAAACAGCATCTGGAATTGGCCAGCGGCAGCTGCCTCGGCCGCAGCGTAGGCGCGGGGCAACGTGCCGGGCGCGTGGCGCGGCGCCAGCTCCTCGTCGATGAACGCTGACGCCTTGTCCTGAGCCTGCAAAATGTATTGAAAACGATTCTCTGGGTGATAAGCACACCTGCTGAGGGCCCATGTGTCGCAAGTCAGCACGTTCTGCATGCAGTCTGTAACTGGAACGTCACAGGTCCTTACTCCAGCCGCGTGGCCCACATCATATTAGAAGCAATGCAAGGTATGGGACAGATGCCGCCGGCCGGCTTCGCCAGAACATCTGCCTCCACACTGTACAAACGCTGCAACTGGCTGTGCATGCAATATCAGGCAGCAGAAGAGCACGTGGCACCCCACCAGCAGCTGCCTGCCAAGGGCGGCGCCGATCGCGTCGGTGTGCGTCGGCAGCCAGCGCGCTGTTCGCAACGCAGCAGCCGACACCACGAAGCCCGAGTCCCAGGCCCAAGCCAGGCCCAGCCCCTGGGCGCCCTCGGACCTCAGCCGCTGTGCTCGCTGGCTCTGCACCAGCATTACTTCACGGTGTAGGAATGAAGGTTTCAGACATCTAGGGTGCTTCGGACTGTGATCGAGGCAGACGAGCAGCAGCAGCGGCGGTGGGCGTCGCGCACGCTCCGCGACTGGCCTCGCCTGCAGACTCAATGCCAATTTTGGGTTTAGCTTCCAAAACTTCAAACCCAGCAAGCCGGACTATATCAGCCAGCACCCTGTAAGGAGCTGACCACTGGCAACAAACACGCTGGAGGCTGACTGCTGCCAACCATACCGCATCCTGGATAGGCGCACCAGGTCGAAGATGTCGGCGGCGTCAGGCACTTCAGCGAACGCCGGCGCCGTGGCCACAAGCGCAACGCCCGACGCCGCCAGCGCCGACAGCACGGTCTCAAAGAAGGGCGGCTTGCAGTGCTGCCCACCATCAAACACCGCGACCAAGTCCGCGCCTGCAACATGGATGCTATGCGCAATTGCATAGCCGCTGAAACGCATTCCTGCTGCAGTGTGCGTTATGGTGGTCTTGCCATGCACTCCTGTGAGCACCAGCTGATGCAAGCGCTGGCGCCGCCTGCAGAGTTTTTCTTGCAGCGAGAACACTTGAAGGATTACTAGCCAGGGCCTGCCCCAGGTGCATCGGCGGTACGTGCTGTGGCGGCGGCAGGCCTGCTGCCGTTGATACGCTGCGGTCGCTGCACACGGTCGCTTCGCTGCAGACACAAGGGCCCGCCGCCACAACAGGCATCCAGCTGCCCTGACGCCAGGCGCCTCACCTACCTGAGATGGGCGCGTCCGTCGTTTGGGTACGCACAGCCGCCGTAGGTGCCCTGCCAAGTCACAGTCTGCCAGGGGCAGTGACGTGGCGACGCGCTGGTTGCTCACCCGAGATAGGCGCATCGACGTTGGGGTACAGCCGCCGCAGCGCGCGGTTCAGGCAGGCCGCCTTGCCCAGGTCGACCACGGGGCGACCGCGCTCCAGGGTGGGAATGTAGGCCACCCCCTCGTAGCCCTGCTCCATGATCGACTGCGCGCGCTCCGGGGATCTGGCACACGACCACTCAATAAGTGTCCCAAACCCCGGCTTCGAAACCCAAGTAACTGTGTTGGGCATCCAATAGATGACAGTCTGCCACGACAGCGAGCAGCTGGTCAACATGCTTCTTTCTTGGTTACAAAAACATTTTGCCATCCTAATGTTGCGAGAGCGTATGTGATCAAGGTGATTCGCTGCGTCAGGGTGGCTCGCCAACATGCAACTGCGGCGGGTCCAAATAGATCAACCAGGCGCACAGCGAAACAATTCTTTGACGCACAGCGCAGCGCATAGGACGCCTCAACCCCACACATACGACTTCACATGTCTACAGTCTGAAAGCTGCCTATGCAGTCTTGGCTGCTACCGCAGCGGCGCTGGTACGTGGGCTGCTGCAGCAAGAAAAGGATCAAACACAGGGACAAGTCGTCACGATAGCATGAGGAACTGGTCAGGACCTGTAGCTGTCGACAACGTAGACGGCACGGGAGCAGCCATGCGGCAGCGGCGCCGCCGTCAGGTGGCGCAGCGTCAGCTCCAGGGCGCCCAGATGCAGCTCCGGCGGCGCCCACAACAGCACCTGGCAACGGACAACGGTTCTGTCACCCCCACGCTGGCATGTGTCAAAGACTCGTATGCAACAGCTCAGGGTGTCGACAAGCCCCATAGCTTGCGGCCATACCCTCATAGCGACAACTGCAGCTCCAGCACCTGTGGAGCGTGGAATTCATGCAGGAATTCGATTCAGGCTTCTATTGTAGGCCAAGAAATGTGCCATATCAGGCGGCCGCCTCATGAGGGAAGCAGACATGCGCCACCTGCTGACGGCGGACTGCACCGGACGAGGATGGCCCCAAGCCGCCTCTGCAGCAAGCTAGTGTGCACGACTGCAGTGAAAAACAGCTGGAGAGGGCTTGCTAGCATAATATTTGAGCGTCTTCAGCCGCTTGAATCTGTCAGATGCAGCCTCACCTGGACGTGGTAGGCGTGCTTATACGCCTGCGCCGCGACGCGGGCGCGTGTGGACACGCGCGCAATCGCACCGGCCAGCATTGGCGCGTCAGCCTGGTCGCGATAGAACGGCAGCGCTGGCGGCAGTGCGGCTGCTGTTTGGGCCTTTTCTGCGGCAGCGTCTGCCGCCGCTGCTGCATCGGCTGCCGCTCCGGTCTCTGGGGCCGCATCAGACACGGAACTGGCGGACCCGCTGCCGCCAGTCTGCGGCGCGGCAGCTAACGGGCCGGCTTGGGTCTTGGCAGTGGCCGCGAATGGGTCGTCCTTGAACGAGGAAGAGCGTACAACAGGCGCGGTTTCTGCGGCGGCGTCGCCGGCGGGCCCCGCCACGGTGGTCGCGCCCTTGTCAGGTTCCCGGCTCAGCTGATGACCGAGTGGCGGGTGGCGGCTGGCCTCCGCCATCTCTCCAACTGAAGGGCGTGCGCCCGCCGCGGTCCTGCCATCTGCGCCGCCGCTGGCTGCGCTGCTGCCGCCGGCGGCTGGCGACACATCCTCGGGCGAAGTGGGCCGCTGGCCGATGGCGCTGGTTACAGCAGTGCTTCCTGCTTCCTGTGCCGCCATTGCCACTGCGGTGGCAAGCTCCCCATGCGCCGGTGCCAACAGCGGCGCCTCGCCGGCACCACCCGGCGGCGCCGGCGGGGCTAAGACGGGACCCTCCTCCTCGGGGTGCCTGGCCTTCGGCAATGTGCTGGAACTGTGGCGCAAGTGCAGCGCCGTCTCGCCGTTCGTATCACCAATCAATGGCGGCACGAAGACCGAGCTGTCTTCAGCGCCAGGCACCAGCAGCACATCGGCAGCTGCCCCCGGCGTATTCCCAACAGTGGCGGCAGAGGTGGAAGCGGGAAGTACACCTTCACCGCTGACGCTGCCAGGGAATGGGGTCTCACCAGCGCCCAGCCCTGGGGCGCACCCAGGTGCGCAGGCACCGGCGCTGGCTGCCCCGCTGCCGGGGTGGCGGCTGCCATGAGCAGGGCGAACATCCAAGCTGGAGCGGCCACTGTCGGCGGAGGCTCGGGAGGACCGGCTGCCCAGCAGCCGCACCATGATCTTTGCCAGGCTGCTGCTGCCGTACGTGATGCGGGCTGCGTTGCAGACCGTCGACCGTGTCAGTTTCGTTCCCTTGCAGCCACTCACCGCTGACATCAGTGCAGCCTTTCCTGGCACATAGCATGCGGCCCCAAGGCTGGCGGTTTGGGAAATGCCTTCGAACAAGATCCGGCTGCAACGGCAGGGTTCCACCAAGCGCAACCGGGTGTATCAATCAGAAAGAGCTGAGCCTTGCATGCTGCAACATGGTTGGAAAACAGTCGAGTGGGTGCTGTCACCACGACATGATAGTGCAGACGTACTGGTTCTCGGCGGCGCGACGCTGGAGGGCGCCACAATGGAGACGGCCGACATGTTGCGGGACGTGACCGCAGGGTCGGCGGAGGCCGCCAATGCGGCGGAAGCGGCAGACGACAACGCTGGGGCCATTGCGTATGGCAGGTCGGTCGGCGGCCGCGCCAGCCTGGCATGAGACTGCATGCAATGAACATAGGTGGGTACTGGGTGCATCCCCGCGAGGGACCGTGAATGTGTGTGTGTATATGGAGTCAGAGGGAAGCAAGTTTACCAGCGACAACGTCACCCTGTGTGGCGCGTCGAACAACGGCAGTCAATGCGACAACTGCCCTGTTGAGGCCACAATTGCTCATGCGCAGCGGTGCAGGATGCAGTGCGTCACAGCAGGCATGAAGCCCTGTTTCTCGAGCTGGACACGAGTAGCTTCATGTCCCTCTGGTCCAGCTGACGCCCTCACCTTGCCGGATTTGACAAGCTCCTCTGCGTCTGCAGCCTCCCGTTCCTTCAGCGTCGCAGTGCCGGTCAGCCGCACAAGCAGTGCGATTCCCTGCTGCCCTGTCACCAGGCCGCCGATGGCCTCGATGATCAGGATGACGACCTGCAGGCGGCGGGTCGAACGACAGCCAATCAGGAATTGAATGCTGCGATATACATGGGGATTGATTCCCGAAAGGCCTTCAAGTGAGCGCAGAGAGCACACGCCAAACCAACAAGTCTCGTCAAAGCCATGTGTCATGCGCGTCACTGTGTCTGGCATCAAGTCGACAAAGCGACCTGTCCTTCAACTCACATGCTTCACTAAGCTGAGAGGCACCTGGTAGGCGAAGATGTTGGAGTGGCGATCAATGGTCTTAGCCGCCCGCACGCCGATGTACACACCAAAGGACGCCACCCACGTCGCAAACAGCAAGCAGCCCCAGATGTTGACGTGCGACGGCTGCTTGGGTGCCTGCACAGATGAACACCCTGAGCCGAGCCTCATCGCAGCGACGAGTGTGTTAGTCAGGTGTTTTCTGCGGCCTCGCAACCAGCCTCCCTCTGGCAGGTTCACTTCCTGTTCCTACGCATGCAACCCGCTGCGCCTTATATGGTCTCGACTGTGACAGTCGGTTGCTACAGACGATGGCAATGAAGCATGAAGGATGCTGAAGCCGTGGCAACCACCCTGGCAGGGCCGGCGTGCGTGAAGGTGATGGCCGTGGCAATATCGGCCTCGGTGACTGGCTTGCGCCAAGCCGGGTGTGCCGTGAAAGACTTCGCGGGCGCTGCGGCTTGCTCTGCAGGGCGTCAGTCGCGCATGTACGTCAGCGCAGCTGCGGCGTCATGCAGATCGTCGCAAGGGGTCAAAGAAACCCTGGTCTGCCATGCGCTCTGAAGCGCAGAGCAGCACAGGAAGTGGCCCTGCAGACAGTGTTTGCAGAAGCTGCTGCATTGGCAGCTGGAGCAGTCACAACTCGCAGCCGCCTTGCAGGACCGGCCTCCTGGAGCCAGAAATACGAGCAGGGCCCATGCAAGAATCGGTGATGAGCAGAAGTCAGTCTCGCCTTTTTTGGGGCGCAGCACGTGGCCGTTGACAACCGATTTTGCTGGCGGCTGCCGCTTGCGGCGGATGGCATTGCCCGTCCATTCATCGTCCTGTACAGGGCACCAGTAGGAGGTATGACTCGGCTCGGAGCTGGCCATAGGAACATTAAGCCAGGTCTGCATGGGTCATGCAGTGCTCGCCCACGCTGGGCCGGCCTAACATGCCTCAAGTGCCCGTTCAGGGGAATGGAGCATTTCAGCTCTGCACAGTTTGCAAATCCGCCACGCCAGGGCGCAATGCCGGTGTCTTCCCGCAGCTATTTGAATCGATGTACCCGGAGTGATGATGTGATAGCGTTGTCACTGGAACGGTATATGTAGCAGGCCTGCCATGCCTGTTAATCAAGTCATGTCTCTGAACGATTGACGTCATTGCCAGGCAATTCTTCTCGGCAACGTCCTGTTGACTGCGGACTATCCTGAGCTCACCTGTTCCGACGGTCCTGCAGGTGGTGGCGCACTGCTGCTGCTGCCGCCGGCGGCTGCAGCTCTGCTGCTGGAGGCTGCACGACTTGGCGCCGACGCACAAGACGCTGTCGATGTGTGGCCGTAGCAGTGCGCCGTTCCAAGACTCTGCACTCCGGATGCGGCTGTCGAGCTTTGCACGCTGCTGCCGGCCATGCCAGACGTCTGACTTCTGGGAGCACCCGCAGTGCTCCCATTGCCTTGAGGCTCCTGCGGTTATTGCGCACGGTCAGGAGGAGGCACTCAAATGGGGAAGGCATCAAACGCAGCAATGCAAACGCCGCAGGCTAGGAGTGGAGCATGCAAATCCCAAGGATCCCAGACGCAACAGCTCGAACACGGTTGAAACAAGGGGTGGGGCTGGCGTCTTGCGACCTCGTGGCTCTTCGAGCTGGACACGCTTTGACATACATGTAGGGTCCTGCTGCAGCGCAGCCCCATGGCTTACCAGGCGCATCACTCTGGCCCCACGGCTGACACGTACCTGTTTCTGAGCCGTTCTGCGCGCAGGCGGGCGGGCACCACCACCGCCGTCCATGCTCGGCGCTGCGTACTCAATGTCCTCTGACTGGCGCTTCTGTGGCTTAAAGTACTGTGGCCCCAGTGGCCGCTCCTGTGGGGCAACATAAGTGTATTTGTGGATCAGGGCAAGGCAGATAGCTTTCCCCCTCCCAGTCCATGCATAGCATGATGACTTGAGACTCAGTGGGTCGTGCGCTCAGTCCAAGGCTGCGTTGCACGTCAGCCTCAGTTTCCGCTGCAGGATGAATCTCCAATGGCACAAGGGATGGGGCTGCAGCACCCAGCAGCTAGCTCTTGCAGTCTGAGAACAGCACGACCGACCTCTTTCTTCGGCTTCTTGGCTGGAGTGCCCTGGCTGTGACCGGAGCTGGTGGTGGATCCCTGGTGGATTCGGGAGCCGCTCCCCACGTCGGCAGGAGTGTGCTCGGCTGCCGGGACCGCAACAATCCCCGGCGGCCGCCAGAGCACCGAGGGGCGCGTGTTAGATCCTGTTTGAAGGCAAAGCAGCCATAATTTACAAAGTCGCCGTCGACGATCTGGACGTTCATCATTGGCGATCATTGGCGATCCGTCAATGGCGACCCTGATGCAGAAGAGGCACACACGCACTTCGCCATGCTTGCACATGCCTTTACATTACCTCACCATTGCTGCTAGGGTGACTTTCGGAGGGTGCAGCACCACTGCCGCTGTTGCTGCCGCTCTGTAATTTTGTGGCAAACAGACGGCGTCATCTGTTATCCTGTCACAGCGCTGTTCCGAATCTCAGCAGCAGACTGTCGCATGTGCATGTGCTGCGTCGCCACCGTGCATGACTGCAATGCCGTGCTGGCAGTCACAGCCGTGCTTCGGAATTCGTTCCTTCTGCAACATCCCCAAATCTCACCTTGCGCAGTTGCAGCAGATGTCGCAGCTCGGCCTCTTGCGCCTCTAGTCGAGCGAGCGCCATGGCCAGGTCGCTGGAGCCAGGCTCGTAGGGGCCATACCCCTCTGCAGGCCAGTACCGCTGAACACTCTCTTGAAGAACAGGTCCATGAAGGTAAGCTTGCCCAGCGCAGCCGTGTGTAAAGAGACAGGACACAGCTGGTGATGGCAAGCGACAGCGTTTGGAGCTGCAGCATCATCCATTCGATTGCGCAGTCGCTCTGTAGCTCCGCCACTTGGCAGTCCCATGCCGCAGCAGCCAGTAAAGTCACTGGCGTTGAGCTTGCAGGTACATGCACCTATGCTGGCATCATATTCCATGTTCCACGGAATCGCCTGCGTCTCGACTTCCGCTTGTTCCTGCCAGGAGAGGAACACAGGCTTGTCAAACAAGCGCACTGATACATCAGGCACTTGCCAGGTGCAAGCTCGAAAAGCAAAAGCCACTTGCACATTCTGATAGAGCAGAACTGATAGCCTTGGTACGAGTAGTGCATGCAAAATTTACCGTTCCACAGCAGATTTGCTGCAAGGATGCCATGGCGTACATACAGCGACCATCCAGCACCTCGTTCGGCGAGCGGAAGTCGATGTACTGGAGGTCGGAGGCGACGCCCATGCCCGGCAGGTTGCCGGACACCACGTTGAGCGGGGCACGCGGCGCGTCAAAGGGCGTTGCCGGCTCGCTGCTGCCGGAGGCCAAGCCTTCCTCCGCCGCCGCCTGCTCCGCGATCGGCGGCGGCATGGCCGACCGCGCGACGGAGGAGCGGCGCCGTCCCTGCTGAGAGGGCCTGCTGCAGGGAGGGAGGCGGGTGTCACGACTGTGTCGAGGTGCATGGCAGCTATTTAGTAGATACAGATGTGGTGGGCGGCGGCCCCTCACACCTTGAATCCTTGCAGCAGCTGTGCCTGTGATGGGTTTGACAGCAACCGCACACGCAGCAAAAAAATCCGAAACCTTCAGCATTTCACTTCAATCCACGGATGACATACCTGCGTGCCATTGGCATCATTGGCCCGTACTGTCCCAGCGGCCCAGCAAAGGGCGGTGGCAGCGGCAGCGGCAGCGAGACGCTGCCGCTCTGGCTGCCGCCGGCAGCTACAGGCTCAATGTAGGAGACGCGGTGTGGCTTTCGGGGGCTAGTGCTGCCGCTGCCTACAGACCATCAGGATGACGAGCATCGACAAGCTGGCTCCACAGGTGCCTTCAGTGCATGTCGAGCGGAACACACAGCAACAAAGGCTGCCACCTGCATCCCCAAGGCAGGCCGCCTTTTGCATGCGTCAAGAACATGTCGAACGGTAGTTGTGTGATATGGAGATTCATTGCTGATGAATCGAGAACAAACACACCAGGTCTGCGTGGTGCAAGGCCTTGTGCGGGGTCGAGCGCTCCAGAGCTTCCAGGTCGCTCTGAACGCGGCACCAGTACCACCGGCCTGCATGCCAAATGCGGTAAGCAGGCTCTTACAACAAGTTCCAGCATCTGGCGACTTTCATGCAAGTGTGCGAGTGCCGGGGGCCGGAACACAAACTATGCGTGCTGACGGTTTGACGCAGCCACCTCAGATACCATCCTGCTGTGCTAATGCAGTCACAGTGAAAGCCAGGGCGTGCAGCACCACTGCAGGCTCGGCAGAAGAGGAGAATCTGACGCGCACAGGTTTTGCATCATGGCGTAGCGCAGGCGCTTGTGGGCCGCCTGGATAGCCGCTAGCTCCTCGTGAATCACGTCCGTGCTCAAGCCACCGCCACGTCCTTGTACCTTGATTCAGGCCCATGCTGGTTTCCGCAACGCAGCTTGGCCTCTTGCCGTTTCAGTTCTCCGCCATGATGCGAGCACCGCAATTGCGAATGCTTTGCCGCAGCCCCTGGCGCCGCACACTTCCATGCACACAGCAAGCGACATGCCGGCAGCCTGGTGCGCATTTCGACGCCATGGTCAGCAGATGTCATGGCTGGGCGCTGCTGATGCAAGTCGCGCTGATGCAAGGTTGTTTTGTACCACGGCCGCCGCGGGATGAGCGCATACGCAGGGCGCCCCCTCACCTGCTGATATGCAGGTTCTGCATCCACTCGACTGCTTTCGCCACTTGCTGAGGCGCCTGATCCCCTAGCGCTGGGGCCGCCTTCATCGCTGCGGGTGTTCATGGCAGACGGCTGCCGCTTGCGGTCGGATCTGAGCTCTGCAACGCTCCTCCGTGCAGCGTCCAGACGATCCTGCATATCTAATGCGAGGTGCACCTGTGATGGAAATAAGACATGCTCACGGACCACTGCAGGACCTCGAGTTTAGGGTTGGTAGTGATCATGTCAGGTTGACTGACGCTCAGCTTCTGATGCCGCCAGGTTTTTGGCGGCAAAAACGCAACTGCTGTACCCCAAGTAGAGGATCTGGTGTTACTGGCTGGAGTTAGACGAACGATACATCATGAACTACAAAAACCCACCTGGTGGTAGGCAGCTTGGGCAGGGGACTCCGGCTGCGCTGATCCCTCGGTCAGTTCTACGCTGCTGCCTGTGCCACCAGCGCCGTCGCTGTTGCTGCTGCTAGCGACGGCGTTGCTGCCGCCAGCCGCCACCCGAGGCTCTGTCGGTGCAGCAGTGCACAGGCGCGGGTCGGCATGCAACCATTCCGCAGATGTGCAACTGACCAGGTCATGCAAAGCCACCATGGCAACGCAATACTGCATTGCACCAGATACCTAAAGAGGACTGCTTTGAGAGGAAGCAGCTCTGCTGTTCCAGGGTCAAGATCTTGTACTGCTGATGCGTGTGTCGTCATGAGGTCTACTTGAATGGGCTGCAAAGCCTGATCATTGCCGAGCGCCATGATGACGCACCCGCATCCCGCTTGGACATGGCAGCAGTCGGCAAAAGTCCAGATGAATCACCTGGCGAAAATTGGGTTATACGACGAGCCTCAGCCCGCAATGCCAGCTTGCGCTCGATGTCGTCCATGCTGGTGGGCAGGTCACGACCCAGGTTTGCCTTGTCCTAGAGAACTGGCTCACCGGCACCACCTGCAGCGTGCACACCACATCACACTGGAGGCAAGGCGCATTCGTTGCTCTCAAAAGAGAAATACAAGATGAAGTAGTCTCGTATCCTTCTGGCCTTCAGGCCTAAGATGTCTGGACGTAGGAATAATTTGCTTTTGCACACGCGCATATGAGGCGCGATGGCCGTGTCCAGCAGGCCTGTTTCAGGCTGCATGGCGGTTCAATCGTGGTCTGATAACGATACGGAATCTTTGCAAGCCTGCTTCAGGCAATCTGCGACGAAGGCCCTTCACCAGTATAGGCAAGATCTCATGGTCATGGCGCAGAGCTCAGCCTGTCATTGACATCAGCTGCAAGACGGCTGCTTTTTCTATGCAGAGAACATTTCTCACGAGAATATCTCCGAAAACTGACCTTCGCATGCCGGCTGGATCCGGGCGAACGCTCGCAGCGCTGACGGCCCAACGCAACGCTGACCGACGAGCAGGAGCAAATGCACAGCCTTTGCGGAAGGAACCGATCTCACACGTCAACACAACTTGTCAACACGCAGATAACTGCCGCAGCTGGTCAGCTGATCGGCCGCATTCGGCCGCAAAAACGCTCGAGTCACTCGCGCTGACCAGATGGGGTACACAAAATGGGGTCCGAGGAAATGCCCACCAGTCCGCCAGTTCAAATGAATGCTGCTATTAACCCTTCACTTCCATGTCTTCTATCTTGCAAGATCCCTCAGACAACGGTCCAGTCCATCGAAACCGACAGCACCCTGGATGCTGGAGCGGCATGTACCGCAACACAGTGCCAGCCTGTGCGGGTACTAATGGGTGCCGGACCAGTCTGGTGCTAGGCGGGTGCAGTGCTCGACGCATCATCAGCGCTGAGGGCAGGTACTATGCCGCAGCTGTGGCAGCAGCGACGTCCGCGCCGGCTGCCTCCGACGCGGCGGACGACTCCTGCTGCAGCGGCGCCTGTGCCGCTCTGGGCTGCACCCGGTTGGGCTCGTAGCATTCCAGATGCTTGCGCGAGACCGCGGAAGCTGAGTCTCGCACAACGACCGCCGCCAGGTCGCCGTGCAGCCTGCATTCGATGCAGATGGTGGCACGTGAGCGGCTGCAGCAGCACGGTGTTCCTTTGCTTGCGGATGCAGCGCAAATCTGTGCCCCTAACGGCGTCGTCGCACGGCCTCCAATGCTATTGGCGTGCAGTGCTCGCGCCCAGCGACGCAGCGGGCGAGTTGCAGTTGCCTTCAAGGTGCTTTTGCGATCCAGAATGCGAGCTGCTGGGATGGAAGCTCCAGGGCGCTGCCAGTGGACGGTGCACCTGGCGAACAGCCAGCGCCAGTTGGCGGGGCTGAGCTCCGCGCCTATGGACTGCACGACGGCGCCGCCTGCGAGGCAACCGATCCGCGCGCAATGCTGCAGCGGCATCTGCCGCATCAGGCCGAAGAGGAAGCCCGCTGCAAACAAGTCGCCTGCGCCTACATGGTTGACGTCACACTTCAAGAGGGCTGAGCCGGCGAGCGCAGGGAGGGCTTCGCCAGCTCGGAGGGCAGCCTGATGTGCAGGGTGCTCGACCACAGCATCTCGACTCAGTGCAAGTGGACGTGTGCTTGATTTGATCTCATGGCAGGAAGAAGGACTGGCCTGAAGCGCATGAGCACTGCGCCATCCTGTCGCCGACTCCACGACCGACTGCACAGCCACCACCAAGGAGTGCACTTGCAAAGCCGGCTTCCACCTGTGGCGTCCACGACTGTGACGCCTGGTGCCGCCGGCTCGGACACTAGGCAGTCCTCGCAGGCCGCCCGCAGTATGCAGCCGCGCTCGCCGAGCGTGACAACGGCAATGTCGGCGCGCGCCGCCAGGAACTCGAGCGCCTGCTCCGGCGACCGGCCCGGCTCTGGCCCGCCGATGAACTCCACTGCCTCGTCCTGTAGTTAGGAGGGATGTTAAGCCAAGCAAGCATGAGGTCGTCCTGTCGTCAGGAGGGACGAGTAGTCAAGCAAGCATGCGGTGGTTGCGCGGGGCGTAGCAGCGAGGCCTGGCTGGTGATGAGGTCTCAGGCCGCTTGGTGCGCGGCAGTCGGCACTTGGAGTCAGGCGCCGATAGCATGGGGCGCTGCCTACCGCTGCATAGTGTTGAGGCGAAGGGTGGGTACCTCATTGCAAATGAGGAAGTCCGGGCGGTTTGCCTCCAGCAGCTCCAGCAGCGGCCGCCGAAAGGCGCGCACGACCTCGAAGGACGCGAGGTCAAGTGCCGTCTTCACGCCCGCCTGGGACACGATGCGTTGCCATTGATTTGACACTGTGTTGCCATATGTGTTGTCATCATGTCACCGTTGTGCATGTTCAGTTTAAGGTGGCCTGCATTGCTTGTGTCTGCAGGAGGCTTGTGCCGGTGCAGCAGGGAGGCAGTGCAACTTCTGCTACGATCAACGAGGTTGGCGCTCTGGCGGCAGCAGCGCACAGGGCCTGTGCCACCACCTGCCTCGAGCCAGTCAGGCAACAGAAAGAGAGACCGTTCGTGACAGCAAGACCTATCAACATTGCAGACCATTGTAAGCGACATGCGAGCGACAATCAACCTGTTTGGCCAGGGCAAATGCGCGCGGCAAGAGGCCCTCGCCATACACGCTGTATGCCGAGAAGAAGGCCCACTTGGCGCCCGCAAAGTCGGCTGCCGCCAGCGCGTCCGCCGGCAGCCGCGCGGCGCCCTCCAGGCACGTGCGCATGGTGCGCTGCCCGCCGCAGCTCAGAATGACGGAGCGGCCTGCACAGGTTCGGCGCAGGCCTATTGCAAACGCCGGTGCGATCCTCGCAGGTGCGTGAGGCTGTCGCACTGGCGCCGACTCAGGTACCGGGGCCGGGCCCGCTGGTCGCCAGAACCAACCGTCTGACATGAGCAATGTAGTGGAAGTGAGCAGGGGACCAACTCATCCTCCAGCCGCTGGGGACTGCCTGCACCTTTGATGTCGTGTGGAAGGCAGGACGCTCAAAACCCTGGAACCCGCCTGTGGCGCCACCGTCGACGATGCGGACGCGGTCGGTGCGCACATGCGCCCGCCGCATGCTGCTCGCAAAAAGCTCCCCGTTTTCGTCCGACCCACGGGCGCCCACCAGTCCGCAGCGCACACTGAAGCCGGATGCCAGGCCTGCAGGGAAGGCGAGTGCTGGGGAAGCGCCTCGCATGAGGGGAGCCCTGGCGGCATTCAGCACGATGTGCAGTCTTGTGGGGGGTGTCCGCTTTCCCTGCCATTGTCTGCCCTTCATCAGACTAGAGCAGCAAGCGAGCCGTGGAGGACGGCGCGCAATGCGCCGGGCTTCTGTCCGCACCTCGCGTCGTGTTTGCGGCCGAGCCGCCAGCTTTGGAGTGAAACTCGCCGACGGTGGCGAGGATGGCCTGCGGGCAGCCCAGTCATAGATGTCAAATCCAAGTGCGTTCAGCTGCGGCCTGTAAAGACCACCGCGCTGACTGGAGCACCACCACATGGAGACCATAGCCAGCGACAGGCAGGTAGGGCTGCAGGCGCTGGCTGAAGACACGGGCCCAACCGCATGATGCGGATATGTGTTTCTCACCTGCACCTCTTGCCTGGAAATCCGTGTGCTGCCGCCAATCTCTCTGTGTGCGGTTGCAGGAGTCATGTCGGCGCAAAGCTGACACGCACACACTGCGACACAATGCGGGCGGCCTGCACATGCTGCGACGCAGCGCCACGAGAAGCGGTCTGTACTCAATAGGCAACCTGCTGACGGAGTCATCTTGCCGCCCGGCTGGCACATGGCGCAGAGCTCACCCCCTGAGCACTCTCTTCAGGGTGGCCTCGTCCACAGAGCACAGATGGTCCATTAAGGCCGTGGGCTGTAACGCCACGAACTCGCAGGGGCCATCGTCCGTGGTGTCTGCCTCCTCGGCGCCGCTGATGCGGTGCATGATCAGCGCGTTTATCGTGCTGCGCTGTGCGTCATTTTCTGCGATCAGTTCAATTGGTTTCAGTCATCGGCGTCCACAACGGACAGCAGTCGCTGCAAGACAGCGCTGCCGACTTCTGCTCGCCTTTGCCAAGTCACAGTTTGCAATTCAGTTCATAATTTGCCGCGAAACTTGCACGAGGTGCACGGTGGCGTTTCTGAGAGCATGTGGACTTCTACGGAGTGTTTCGAGCGTGACGATCGCTTTTGCAATCGGCGAATTGCAATCGATCACAGTTGCGAGTTGACGTCAGCCATTTTCCCGCTAGCGGGAAGGTCGATCGGACACAGCGCGGCTGCCGTTTTGTTTCCGGGGCAATCAGTGTACTGCCTATTCATGTGCTGTGCAGCATGTGCAGGTGTCCGTGCGCTTGTACACGGGATCCCCAGATGCTTGCCTATATGTCTGCCAACCTGGTACTGTTGCGGAGCTCGTACCACCGCCGCCAGAATTCAAGCATCTTGCGCGCATAACTGTATATCTCTGCGTCTAGCTACTGCATATGACCTGCATCTGACCAGTGGCTGAACTTTCGCCCGTCCCTGCAGGTGCAAACTAGTTCGACAGTTCGTTCATCGGCGATAACTTTGTTATCCGGTTCTTCTGCACGGCGCTAACAGGCCACTGCACGTCAGCACCGGTTTAAGGCACGCAGATACACGGCAGGGTACCATCTACTTTGCACAATGCACAGAATGGCCCGTGGAGACCATGCTAGAGTTTACGCCAGCTGGCACCCCAGGTGCTGAGCGGTACAGATTCCCTCAGCACACGTGGAGGCAATGAGGAAGCCAAGATTCGTACGCTACAAGCACAGCCAGCGTCTGCGACCGGACCTGCATGTTCGGCGCGTGTAGCTGCGGGGTCCAGCTGTGCAATCTGCGGACCGCTTGGACCGGCCCTGGACCTGTTGTTGTCCCGTAAATAACCTGGCCCAACCTGGCCCCTTTTGAACGGTGACTGAGAGGATTGTCAAGCACCGCAGCCACCTGTCGCAGCAGTAACAGGCAGAGGCGACGTCAAGGGCGCAGGTTGTGGCTGCTGGATGTCTTCTGCCTGCGGACCTGTGATTGGACAATAATCTGGGGGAGTGCATCAACGACCGCTGCGGCTCGCACGTGGCGCTCATGGCAAGCACTACGCGGCTGAAAGTGGCGGTCGAGACCTGCACAGGTGAGCATGAGCCTGCAGCTCCACACGAGGCCTGCGCTCGGCGCTATCGTGATTGTCAGTCAGTCACCCTCGACTTGCACCGCTGCAGACTTCTGCGCCGCCGCTGCTGCTGTCCTCTGCACTGCACGCAGTGCTTTGATGCCAGGGTCACACTTCAATTATCCGTCTCGTACGAACCAGCAGCACGTCTTGCCCGACTACTTCAGACAGTAGTGTTGACATCGCCCGCTGCTTCGCATGCTCCGACTGCAGCGCGTTTCACAGTCATCCGCTTCGATGCTATCAGCATTTGCGCACCGATTTTATGTTCTCCAGGGGCGTCCCTGGCGTGCTGTGCCTCACCCGTGTTGCATCTGCCCGATAGGTGTCTGAACAGCTTCGGGCGCCATGCCGCCTGGCAGCGGGTGCCTCGACGGCCCCAGCGGCAGCAGCTCCGGGACCGCCATCACCGGCAGCACCGGCAGCCGCGCCGACTGGCGGTCCTGCAGCTGCACTGGCGATGCGGCCCGCTGTGGTGCCGCGTACCGCCACTGCGCACCGGCGGACGCCGGTGCCAGCACAGACAGCGCCAGTCGATTCAGGCGGACATGGCGGCCACAGCGGCTGCAGTGGGCGTGGCCAGCGCTGCTGCTAGTCGCGCTATGCAGCCTGGCAGCAGCACCGCTTTCGGTGATGGCGGCCTGCAATGGCCTTGCCGTGTCGCAATACAACTGCGCAGGCACCAACTGCAACACTGCGGCCGGGCTGACGGCCAACACAACCCCGCTGCCGGCGCCACTGAACTCCTCCACGTGGCCGGATGTCCACATTGGCATCCTCAACCCAGTGGACAACGCCTACGCCTGGGCACCAGTGCCAGCTAAGACTTCGGGTTTCAGCATGGTCATGACAGGCTACCTTCAGGTCAGTGAAATCCAGCAAAAAGCTCGCACCCGAGCTATCGCAGCTCGCGCAATGGTGTGTGTGTGTGTTAGGGGGGAGTTCTTGCCGCCAACATTGTGTCGGTGGGCGTATGAGGCCTGCCTCGAGCGCTCTGCAGTGGCAGCGCTGCTTATGGCCTGCCTGATGCGTGCTGGTGCGCCTGTCTGCAGATTTCGGTAGCCGCAAACTACACCTTCTATTTGTACACCGATGATTCTCTGGAGCTGTGGCTCGACGGCGACAAGCTGGGGGACACTCAACTCTGTGAGCACCTGCCCAGTAACTGACTGCGAGTACACTTACTGTGTATTAAGCCACCACTCCTTGCCATGGCCGCATGGCTTCTCTGCCTTGTAGCCTGCAGCCATGCCGACCATGGACGATTGTTACGTATTCGTGCAACCATCTGCATCTCACGCCAATTTTCATGCATTGCAGGCTGCGGACAACGCGGCACATATGGGAAACGGTGGAAGGTCCTTCCGGCGGGGCAGGTCCCGTTCAAGGTGGTGTTTGGCGCCGGCCGCATCCCAAACGGCTTTGTGATCACATGGTCGGGCGGCAACGTGAACACCAGCTCGCCCACCGACTGCTCCAGCAAGTTTAACCAGACGTTCACCTGCCAGGGCGCGCCAATCAGCTCGACGCTGTTCAGCCAGTGTCTGGCGCCGCCCAGCCCGCCGCCGCCGCTGCCGCCCAGGCCGCCGCCTCCCAGCCCGCCGCCTGGGCCGCCGCCTCTGCAGCCTCCGCCAATCCCGCCGCCGCAGCCWCMGCCTAACCCGCCGCCGCAGCCGCCGCCGAGCCCGCCGCCGCAGCCTCCGCCGCAGCCACCTCCGCCGCAGCCCCCGCCCAGCCCGCCGCCGCAGCCGCCTCCCAGCCCTCCACATCTGCAGCCTCCGCCAACCCCGCCGCCACAGCCCCCGCCGCAGCCGCCTCCGCCGCACTCCCCGCCCAGCCCGCCGCCGCAGCCGCCACCCAACCCTCCGCGTCTACAGCCTCCGCCGAGCCCGCCGCCGCAGCCACCGCCCAGCCCGCCACCGCAGCCACTGCCACAGCCGCCAGTGTTCGACCCTGCCCCGCAGCCGCCGCCTGGCCCGCCTCCATTGCCCCCACCTGCCACCCCACTGAAGCTTCCACCTAGACCGACACCGGTCGTCAAAGGGTCCATCGGAACGCCGCTGGTGGGTGCGATACAGCCGCCGCCAAAGGCTGCGCCGGGAACGCAAGCGTCAGCCCCAGCAATGCCGCCGTCACAGTTGCCACCAGAGCTGGCTTTGCGGCCGATGCGGCCGCCACCACAGACGCCAGGAATGGCTGAGGGCGAACTCTCAGCGCCGCCAGCAACAGCAGCAGGGCAGCCGCCAGTGGATGCCATGCCGAAGCTGCCGCCACCAACGTTGGCAATGCAGCCGCCGCCACAGGCGTTGGCACAGCCGCCTGAGGGCATTGCCACGATGGCGCCGTGGCTCCCGCCTCTGGCCGCCGCGAATGCCACGCCGCCGGCGCTACCCTCTGCAGTGTCAGACGCTACTCCTATGCCGCCGCCAGCCGCAAATGCGCCGCCGCTTGGCGACCTGGCGCCCCCAGTACAGCCACCGGGTGCGCCGCTGGGAGTCATGCACTCGCCGCCTGGCGTGTTGTCAGGGGCGATGCAGCCGCCGCCCATTGCAGAGGGCGCACAGGCGCCGCCCCCACCTGCAGACGCACCGCCAGCAGACGAGTCAGCCACAGTGCTGCCGCCTGGCGTGCCGCTGACAGTAACGTCGCCGCCACCTGACGCAGCGGGTGCACAGTCGCAGCCCCCAGCCGCAGATGCGTTGCCAGCAGGTGAGCCTGCTGCCGCAGCGCCGCCGCCTGGCCTGCCGCTGACAGTAGCGCAGCCGCCGCGTCCCAGCACACCAGCGGCTGTGGCATCAGCGCCGCCACCAGGCACGCCAGCGGCTGTGGCATCAGCGCCGCCACCAGGCTCGCCATCCGTAAGCCTACCGCCTCCCGGCACGCCAGCGGCTGTGGCACCGGCGCCGCCTCCAGGCCCTCCAGCAGCTGTGGCATCAGCGCCGCCACCAGGCACGCCATCCGCCAGCTTGCCGCCACCCGGCACGCCAGCGGCTGTGCCATTAGCGCCGCCACCTGGCATGCCATCCGCCAGGCTGCCGCCACCCGGTACGCCAGCGACTTTGGCATCGGCGCCGCCACCCGGCACGCCATTCGTCAGCCTGCCGCATCCCGGCACGCCAGCGGCTGTGGCATCGGCGCCGCCACCAGGCACACCAGCAGCTGTCCTGTCAGCGCCACCACCTGGCACGCCATCCGACAGCCTGCCGCCACCCGGCACGCCAGCGGCTGTGGCATCGGCGCCGCCACCAGGCACGCCATCCGCCAGCCTGCCGCCACCCGGCACGCCAGCAGCTGTTCTGTCGGTGCCGCCTCCTGGCTCGCCATCCGACAGCCTGCCACCTCCCGGCACGCCGGCGACTGTCCAGTTGGTGCCGTCACCCAGCCCGTCCTCTCCCAGCCCGCCACCGCCAAGCCCGCCGCTGCCGCCGACCGCGTTCGACCAGTTGCCTGACAACTCCGTAGTCCCCGAGGGCGCTGGTCAACCCGGCCTGGTCTGGGCGGGCTTCACCGTAGTGCAGGGCAGCGGGATCTACGCCGCGGCCGTCATCTCGCAGCCCAACGTGATTACCAACCTGGGCGGTGGGCCGGCGGCCATCGGCGCGGCGGCGGGCCAGACACCGCCGCTGGGCGTTGCCTCGGAGAAGTGGGACCTGCTGTCGCTTTGGATGACGTCGGTATCGGGGGCGGCTCTGGATGTCGCGCTTTCCGCTAGCCGTGATGGCGCCGCCGTTGGCTCCTGGAGTGTGATGCTCCCTGGTGCGGCGCGGCAGTTTGTGCAGCTGCCGAACACCTTCCGTGACATTGATGGTGTCGCGTTCGATCCACAGCTGTCCGACAGGGTCACCAGCCGCCGACGCAGCCTGCGGCAAGCTCAGGACGATCCTAATCTGCCACCAGCAACACAGTTTGCGGTTGACGACATGCAATTTACAGCGTCAGAGCCGCCTGCACCACCACCCGGCACACCATCCGCCAGCCTGCCGCCACCCGGCAGGCCAGCGGTGGTGGCATCGGCTCCACCACCAGGCATGCCAGCGGCTGTGGCATCGGCGCCGCCACCTGGCACGCCATCCGCCAGCCTGCCGCCTCCCGGCACGTCAGCGGCTGTGGCATCGGCGCCGCCACCCGGCACGCCATCCGCCAGCCTGCCGCCACCAGGCACGCAAGCAGCTGTGGCATCGACGCAGCCACCAGGCACGCCATCCGCCAGCCGGCCGCCACCCGGCACGCCAGCGGCTGAGGCATCGGCGCCGCCACCAGGCACGCCATCCGCAAGCCTACCGCCACCTGGCACGCCAGCGGCTGTGGCATCAGCGCCGCCTCCAGGCACGCCAGCGGCTGTGGCATTGGCGCCGCCACCAGGCACGCCGTCCGTCAGCCTGCCGCCACCCGGCACGCCAGCGGCTGTGGCATCGGCGCCGCCTCCAGGCACGCCAGCGGCTGTGGCATCAGCGCCGCCACCTGGCACGCCATCCGCCAGCCTGCCGCCTCCCGGCACGCCAGCAGCTGTGGCATCGACGCCGCCACCAGGCACGCCATCAGCTGTCCCGTCTGCGCCACCACCTGGCACGTCATTCGCCAGCCTGCCGCCACCCGGCACGCCAGCGGCTGTGGCATCGGCGCCGCCACCTGGCACGCCATCCGCCAGCCTGCCGCCTCCTGGCACGTCAGCGGCTGTGGCATCGGCGCCGCCACCCGGCACGCCATCCGCCAGCCTGCCGCCACCCGGCACGCCAGCAGCTGTGGCATCGACGCAGCCACCAGGCACGCCATCCGCCAGCCTGCCACCACCCGGCACGCCAGTGGCTGAGGCATCGGCGCCGCCACCAGGCACGCCATCCGCAAGCCTACCGCCACCTGGCACGCCAGCGGCTGTGGCATCAGCGCCGCCTCCAGGCACGCCAGCGGCTGAGGCATCGGCGCCGCCACCAGGCACGCCATCCGCAAGCCTACCGCCACCTGGCACGCCAGCGGCTGTGGCATCAGCGCCGCCTCCAGGCACGCCAGCGGCTGTGGCATTGGCGCCGCCACCAGGCACGCCGTCCGCCAGCCTGCCGCAACCCGGCACGCCAGCGGCTGTGGCATCGGCGCCGCCTCCAGGCACGCCAGCGGCTGTGGCATCAGCGCCGCCACCAGGCACGCCATCAGCTGTCCCGTCTGCGCCACCACCTGGCACGTCATTCGCCAGCCTGCCGCCACCTGGCTCGCCAGCGGCTGTGGCATCGGCGCCGCCACCAGGCACGCCATCCGCCAGCCTACCGCCACCCGGCATGCCAGCGACTTTGGCATCGGCGCCGCCACCAGGCACGCCATCCGCCATCCTGCCGCCACCTGGCACGCCAGCGGCTGTGGCATCGGCGCCGCCACCAGGCACGCCATCCGCCAGCCTGCCGCCACCCGGCATGCCAGCGACTTTGGCATCGGCGCCGCCACCAGGCACGCCATCCGCCATCCTGCCGCCACCTGGCACGCCAGCGGCTGTGGCATCGGCGCCGCCACCAGGCACGCCATCCGCCAGCCTGCCGCCACCTGGCATGCCAGCGACTTTGGCATCGGCGCCGCCACCAGGCACGCCATCAGCTGTCCCGCCTGCGCCACCACCTGGCACGTCATTCGCCAGCCTGCCGCCACCCGGCACGCCAGCGGCTGTGGCATCGGCGCCGCCTCCAGGCACGCCAGCGGCTGTGGCATCAGCGCCGCCACCAGGCACGCCATCCGCAAGCCTACCGCCTCAGGGCACGCCATCAGCTGTCCCGTCTGCGCCACCACCTGGCACGTCGTTCGCCAGCCTGCCGCTACCTGGCTCGCCAGCGGCTGTGGCATCGGCGCCGCCACCAGGCACGCCATCCGCCAGCCTACCGCCACCCGGCATGCCAGCGACTTTGGCATCGGCGCCGCCACCAGGCATGCCAGCAGCCAGCCTGCCGCCACCCGGCACGCCAGCGGCTGTGGCATCGGCGCCGCCTCCAGGCACGCCAGCGGCTGTGGCATCAGCGCCGCCACCCGGCACGCCAGCGGCTGTGGCATCGGCGCCGCCTCCAGGCACGCCAGCGGCTGTGGCATCAGCGCCGCCACCAGGCACGCCATCCGCAAGCCTACCGCCTCAGGGCACGCCATCAGCTGTCCCGTCTGCGCCACCACCTGGCACGCCATCCGCCAGCCTGCCGCCACCCGGCACGCCAGCGGCTGTGGCATCGGCGCCGCCTCCAGGCACGCCAGCGGCTGTGGCATCAGCGCCGCCACCAGGCACGCCATCCGCAAGCCTACCGCCTCCCAGCACGCCAGCAGCTGTCCTGTCAGCGCCGCCACCTGGCACGCCATCCGCCAGCCTGCCGCCACCCGGCACGCCAGCGGCTGTGGCATCGGCGCCGCCACTAGTCACGCCATCGGCTGTGGCATCAGCGCCGCCACCTGGCACGCCATCCGCCAGCCTGCCGCCACCCGGCACGCCAGCGGCTGTGGCATCGGCGCCGCCACCAGGCACGCCAGCGGCTGTGGCATCAGCGCCGCCACCAGGCACGCCATCCGCAAGCCTACCGCCTCAGGGCACGCCATCAGCTGTCCCGTCTGCGCCACCACCTGGCACGCCATCCGCCAGCCTGCCGCCACCCGGCACGCCAGCGGCTGTGGCATCGGCGCCGCCACTAGGCACGCCATCGGCTGTGGCATCAGCGCCGCCACCTGGCACGCCATCCGCCAGCCTGCCGCCACCCGGCACGCCAGCGGCTGTGGCATCGGCGCCGCCACCAGGCACGCCAGCGGCTGTGGCATCAGCGCCGCCACCAGGCACGCCATCCGCAAGCCTACCGCCTCAGGGCACGCCATCAGCTGTCCCGTCTGCGCCACCACCTGGCACGTCATTCGCAAGCCTGCCGCCACCCGGCACGCCAGCGGCTGTGGCATCGGCGCCGCCTCCAGGCACGCCAGCGGCTGTGGCATCAGCGCCGCCACCAGGCACGCCATCCGCAAGCCTACCGCCTCCCGGCACGCCAGCAGCTGTCCCGTCAGCGCCGCCACCTGGCACGCCATCCGCCAGCCTGCCGCCACCCGGCACGCCAGCGGGTGTGGCATCGGCGCCGCCACTAGGCACGCCATCGGCTGTGGCATCAGCGCCGCCACCTGGCACGCCATCCGCCAGCCTGCCGCCACCCGGCACGCCAGCGGCTGTGGCATCGGCGCCGCCACCAGGCACGCCAGCGGCTGTGACATCAGCGCCGCCACCAGGCACGCCATCCGCCATCCTGCCACCACCTGGCACGCCAGCGGCTGTGGCATCGGCGCCGCCACCAGGCACGCCATCCGCAAGCCTACCGCCTCCCGGCACGCCAGCGGCTGTGGCATTGACGCCGCCTCCAGGCACGCCATCAGCTGTCCCGTCTGCGCCACCACCTGGCACGTCATTCGCCAGCCTGCCGCCACCCGGCACGCCAGCGGCTGTGGCATCGGCGCCGCCTCCAGGCACGCCAGCGGCTGTGGCATCAGCGCCGCCACCAGGCACGCCATCCGCAAGCCTACCGCCTCCCAGCACGCCAGCAGCTGTCCCGTCAGCGCCGCCACCAGGCACGCCGGCGGCTGTGGCTTCGGCGCCGCCACCAGGCACGCCGGCCGTCAGTCTCCCGCCWCCCSGCACGCCAGCGGCTGTGGCATCGGCGCCGCCACCTGGCACGCCATCTGCCAGCCTGCCGCCACCCGGCACGCCAGCAGCTGTGGCAATGGCGCCGCCACCAGGCATGCCAGCAGCCAGCCTGCCGCCACCCGGCACGCCAGCGGCTGTGGCATCGGCGCCGCCTCCAGGCACGCCAGCGGCTGTGGCATCAGCGCCGCCACCAGGCACGCCATCCGCCAGGCTGCCGCCACCCGGCACGCCAGCAGCTGTGGCATCGGCGCTGCCACCCGGCACGTCATCCGCCAGCCTTCCGCCACCTGGCACGCCAGCAGCTGTGGCATCGGCGCCGCCACCAGGCACGCCAGCAGCTGTCCCGTCTGCGCCACAACCTGGCACGCCATCCGACAGCCTGCCGCCACCCGGCACGCCAGCGGGTGTGGCATCGGCGCCGCCACCTGGCACGCCATCTGCCAGCCTGCCGCCACCCGGCACGCCAGCAGCTGTGACATTGGCGCCGCCACCAGGCATGCCAGCAGCCAGCCTGCCGCCACCCGGCACGCCAGCGGCTGTGGCATCGGCGCCGCCTCCAGGCACGCCAGCGGCTGTGGCATCAGCGCCGCCACCAGGCACGCCATCCGCCAGGCTGCCGCCACCCGGCACGCCAGCAGCTGTGGCATCGGCGCTGCCACCCGGCACGTCATCCGCCAGCCTTCCGCCACCTGGCACGCCAGCGGCTGTGGCATCGGCGCCGCCACCAGGCACGCCAGCAGCTGTCTCGTCTGCGCCACCACCTGGCACGCCATCCGACAGCCTGCCGCCACCCGGCACGCCAGCAGCTTTGGCATCGGCGCCGCCACCAGGCACGCCATCCGCCAGCCTACCGCCACCCGGCATGCCAGCGACTTTGGCATCGGCGCCGCCACCAGGCACGCCATCCGCCATCCTGCCGCCACCTGGCACGCCAGCGGCTGTGGCATCGGCGCCGCCACCAGGCACGCCATCCGCCAGCCTGCCGCCACCCGGCATGCCAGCGACTTTGGCATCGGCGCCGCCWCCAGGCACGCTATCCGCCAGCCTGCCGCCACCCGGCACGCCAGCGGCTGTGGCATCGGCGCCGCCTCCAGGCACGCCAGCGGCTGTGGCATCAGCGCCGCCTTCTGGCATGCCATCCGTCAGCCTGCCGCCTCCCGGCATGCCAGCTGCTGTGACATTGGCGCCGCCACCCGAGACGCCAGCAGCTGTCACGCCGGCGCCACCGACCTACACCCCAACGCCTGCGGCATCGACGCCGCCGCCCGACACAACTACGCTGGATCCATCGCCGCCGCCCTTGCCTGGGTCACCCTCCGACCCTCGTGGTGCAAGCCCGCCCGAGACGCCAGCAATACACAATATTCCTCCTGCCGTCGGTCCACCTCCGCCGCCCGGTGCCCCACGGCAGCTCGAGATTGAATCACCTCCGCCTGCACCATCAGTGGCCTTTCCCGCTCCTCCGCAGCCGCCGCCTCCCACTGCGCACTTGCCCAGCTCGCCKTTGCAGCCGCCGCCTAGTCCGCCGCCTTTCCCGTCCGGCACTCTGCTACCATCGCCGTCACCCCCGCCCCCTGCCCCGCCACCTCAGCCCCGACCGGACCAACCTCCGAGCACGCCGACACAGCCACCTCCTAATTCGCCTCCGCCAATGCCACSCAGCCCAACGCCTTTCCCACCCGGCACTCCCACGATATCACCAACAAGATCACCAACTTCGGAGCCTACCGCCTCGCCCACGCATGCGCCAACCCTGGCTCCTTTTGGCACGCCAACGGGATCGCCGATGGAGCCCCCAACCGCGCAGCCAACGGCTGCGCCTACTGCTGCGCCCACGGTGCAACCGACGGCTGTGCCAACAGTAGTACGGCCGGCCGCCCCGCCGCCAAAGGCAACCTTACTGCTGCCGCCTGCTCCGCCGCTGCAGCCACAACCGGCTCCAAACCCACCTCCTCCGAGTCCCAGTCGACCCGCATTCCCGCCGGGCACGCCCATGCCACCGCCGCCCCTGCCGCCGTCACCGCCGAGCCTGCCGCCGCCCCTGCCTCCGCCAGCCCTTGCGCCCACGTCATCGCCGATTGGAGAGCCGACGCCCGCCCCCACGGCGACTCCGACTGCATTGCCCTCAAAGCCTTCAACAGTCCAACCAACGAGGGCGCCCACCGAGACTCCGACTCTGTCACCCACACAGTCTCCGTCAGCCCAGCCGACAGCGGCACCGTCTGTTGAACCAACGCCTTCACCAATTGAACAGCCCAGCGCAGCGCCGACTGCTCCTGCACCGACAGACGCACCCACCCCTTCAGCGACGAATCCACCCACCMCTGCGCCAACAGCAACAGCATCGCCTCCRMMRCWTGATTCGCCTTCTCCTCCGCCGCCAGAGAATGCACCCACCCCTGCAGATGTACCCACCTCGCCACCGCTTGATGCACCCACTGCTTTGCCGACGGACGCGCCCACCCCTGTGCCAAGCAAGGCGCCCACTGCAGCGCCGACACTGGTACTCACTTCTGCACCGACACCCCAGCAAACAGCAGTGCCAACAGGTTCACCCATCACCCCGCCAATTGCCATTGGGGAGCCCGCAAGCGCAGAGGGTCCTCCGTTTGCGCCGCCTGTCGAACTGCCGCCCCCGCCCCCAACACCCGAAATGCCGCCGCCGCCTCCCCTGCCGCCACTGGCTTCATCGCCGCCGTCGCCGTCGGTGCCAGAGCTTCAGCAGTCGATACCCGCGATACCAGCGTCGCCGCCGCCACCACCTATCACTCCTGCACGTGAGGCTTCTGGCAGCATGTATGCCCCTTCGCGCGGGGGGAGGGGGGCCAAACTGCTCTCTGACTGGCATCGTCCTGCGCGCCTTCTGAATGTCATTTTGTCGGCCTTGCTGCCTGTCGAAGATAACACCGCCGCTTGTCTGTGCAGTGTGCCCTGGCGGCCAGGGTCTTCCGGCAAGCCTGGCCAACAGCCGTGTCTTCGCGCTGCCCGACTGCTTCATGTGCCCCGCCGGCCAATTCGCCAGCAACGACAACTACACCTGCACCTCCTGTCCGGCAGGCTCCTTCACGGACGAGGTGCGAGATTTTTTCTTGCGCTGTGCTAAGTCTCATCAAATTTTGGGAAGAGACCCGGTGGCACGCTCGGCGCGCTTGGCAGCTGCCCTTGGTGTTTCGTTTTTCTGGCAGACGGGGCAGCCTTAGCGGCGCATGCAGCTACTGAGGGAGAGCGTATCTCTCTCCTCGGCGGTGGCTGGGCATGCTTCTTCTGGGGCAGGTACCGCCGCCACTGCTCAGCATGCAGGCGTTTTGGCGCCCTTGTGGTCTTTGGTCGAAGAGACCCCAGATTGATAACCTCTCCACCTCTCTATGCAGGCGGGCAGCAACGAGTGCACACCATGCCTGTCGCTGACAAGCACATTCCGCTACACAGAGCCCGCCGGCTTCGTGTGCCACTATCCGGTGTCCTCGCCCGGCGACACCACCTGCTGTGAGCCTCCCTCTCAATTTGTTCTTCCTTCCTTACCTTTATCTGTCCATTGCCCGAACGACCGTCCGAGCTTGGTTGGCAATGCTCGAGGCTGTGGTTCATCATTGTAGTCTCGGTGCTGCGAGTGCGTGCCTTGAGCGTGCTGCAGTGACAGTCATTGGAGTGCCTCGGCTGCCTCGCAATGGAGGCAGCCGCTATCACATGAATACTACTTCGTGCTCGTGAACAACGCCGCAAAGCACTGCTTGGGGACTGAGCTGACTGCGTCCCTCCTTACTTCTGCGCAGCCATGTTCAAGCTTCCAGCGACGGTGGCGACAGACTCTGGCTGCATCATGCGCGCCGCGGCCGGCTCGTTGCCGCACAATGTCCGGGTGCGCACGCAGCTGGTGCCGCTGCTTGGGCCTTCCGTTGCTGTAACTCTGGTCCGTGTGTACTCACGCTAGAGGGCACATGGGTGCGCGCTTGGCTGCTGGGCGGCTGTTGGCGTCGTTTTCCATTCCCTTTGCAACTGTGTATGGGCTTTGCGCTTGGTGTAGCAGCTGCCATTCTTGCATTGGGTGGCAATGCATTTTCCTATGCACAGTCCACACCTGAGACACTCCGATTATCTGATTGATCTGGGTTGTAGGTGCTAATGAAGCCCGACTCCAGCCAAGGCATCAAGTTCACGCCGGACATGGTTCTGCTGGACTCTCTCCGCCTCGGAGACCTGCAGCCCAAGGTACGAGGACGAAATCATTGGCGAATGTCGCACCATGCACGAATTGTTTGCAGCAGCGACTGCAGGAACCGCTGCTGCGTCCAAGTACATAGTACGGCCTCCGCCGGCACCTTACTGCCTTCCGGCTGAAACCCCTCGGCTTGAGCGGACTTGTTCGACATCCTGCAGAAAGCGCTGGTGCCAGGGACCTTCACCTCGCTGGCGGTGATCGCCGGCAACAAGTCCGGCGGCCTGGAGGTGCAGTTCGATGTGCCGTCGGGCTTTGCCGCCGGCGCGGCGCTGCTGACGGGCCACTACCTTGACAACAGGTCTGGCTCAACTTGCGTGTGCTGAAGCATGCGAGCTTTGGACCCTGGCTGCCTGCAGTTGCATAGCACGATGGCTGATCTGGCCCACCTCTGCCTCGTAGTACGTGTGCGCTGACCTGAAGTCGTCCCCCCTGCCCATGGACACCCGAAGCTTGTCATGCCATTGACTCTCCAGCTTACCTTCGTATGCGCTGCCCACCCTGCAGCTACCCAGGGTACAAGGATCTCGCCGCATGCTTCTCGGTGTCCCTCCCGGCATGCTCTGCGCTGGCCACCTCCGTCGCCAGGGATTCGGCGCCGACGCCGGCGCGGGCGCCAGGGTCCACAGCCGTGACTGTGCCCGCCAGCGCAACCCCTTTCTCGACAGCCAGCCTTCAATCCTTCGCCGCGCCCAGGCCCACCGCCAAGCCGCTGCCCTCTGCCAGGTCCAAGCCCATCGCTGAGCCCAGGCCCACCGTCAAGCCCAGGCCCGCGAGGAGGGCGCCGACCGCCAAGCGCAAGCCGACCAAGAAGCGGCAAACGACCAAGCGCAAGCCGACCAAGAAGCGGCCGACCAAGAGGCGGCCCACGAGAAAGCGGCCCACAAAGGCCAAGCCAGCGGCGCGGGCAAGCATCGCCAGGCTTGCCAGCAGCAGTGCTGGTAGCCGCTTTGGCGCGGTCGATACCTCAGCGCACGCCCACGCGGACGTCAGCAAGGATGCCGGAAGCGCCACTCGCGCAGCTGTCGAGGCCGCCGTGGAGGTGCTCGCTGCGCGGCATGCTGACATCAGAAAGGAGACCTGGCCGGCGCTGCCACCACCGCCGCCGCTGCGACATGCAAACCGGCGCAGCAAGATGCCGACGGAAAAAAAGGTGGCGGCGCGCCTGCCACGGGCCACCTGGCACCACGCCGGCAAGCGCCGCGTCATCAAGCCCGTCACATCGGCGCCCCTGCACTGGTGAGGCGCCTCGCCGACTCCTGTTGAACGGTCGCAGCTTTGTTGACTCGACTCGCCTAGCTGTCGCGCTGGCACGCTGTCTGACTTGCGATGCATGTGCTCCCCACAGGCAGCAGCGGCTGCGAAAGTGGCCGTCCCCCCGGCTGCGGCCCATTAAACCCCACAAGCGGGGGTGACGCTGCCCGTCACGGCGGGACTTGTCACAACCCACGTGGCCTCGCTCCCTATACACAGAGGTTGCAGCTGTGTGGGGCACCTAGAACACAGCTGCTTAGGCGGCGACATGGCGCACTTTATCAACCGCAACGTGAGAGAAACTCTTTGCCGAATGCTGGTGTGCCAGAGATCAATTTGTTCTATTGTTCAATTGGAGAAGTCTTCCAGCGGCAAGTGCGTTGCTGCTGTCAAACAGTGGGCATCATGGTGAATGCCGTCAAGTGGATGTGAGCATGAGTCATCGCCATTGCGTGAATGGTTTGCGAGTGCAGAACCATTTTGTCATGGCGCCGCTCCTCAGCAAGGCGGCTCCGTATCTCTTTCATTTTCATGATTTTCTGCTTTTGCTAGTGGCCTTGTCTTGCGTCGAGCATTGTTGCTTTACAAAACCATGTGAAAATGACGTAGTCAGAACTCCTCACAACTCCACTGCGTGGCCTGTTCAACTGTCCCGCCAACACTGCACAGCAAGTGCCCCCTCTTCTTCATCCCCAAAAAGCAACCAAGTGCTGCCTGTCTCATTCAGTTTATTTTTATTAGGGGGCTGCCCAGAACTGCAAATGAGACTCCCCGCAATGCGGCATGCAGCCGGCAACAGCGTCCGGACCCTGGAATTGCAGCCCCTGCTGAACCCTGCTCTCAGGCCACCGCCGGTAGCTTTTGAACGGTGGCCCTGTAGATGCCATCGCCACGACCCTACAGATCTGATCGAGACATACAATCACAGCATCGGTCGCAGGCCCGCTGCTGCGGGTGGTAGCGCCACTACGGCAGGGCGCTGCGGCAACTCAATGCGGCGCTGCGAGCCTGCCGGGCGCGCCGCTCCCGCCGCCTCAGTGCAGCACGACGATGGGGACACTGCAGTTCCTGGCGCAGTATTCCGTGGCTGATCCCAGGAAGAATCGCTGCACCGCTCCCTTGTTGTGGCTGCGCATCATCAGAGAAGCAATGGTGACCCGAATTGCAGACCTTCATCGAGTGCCTTCTTCCCCACTGTCGTGGTCCCGCTTCATCACGCATGAATTGCACGCCATGACTCAGTAAATGAGAGACACCAGCGTTTCAGCATGCAATCACACGTTATCGCACAGAGTGGCGACAACGGTCGGGCATTTGCAGCTTGGCGCCGCGCGGCTCCTTTCACCCACACACCGCACTGCATGCTCGCATGTCCACAGCTGGTTCGCAGCAGCTCTGGCCGGCGTGCAACCGCCGTCTCACCTGGCCATGACAACCGCGACAGCCTTCAGGTCGCTCGCCCGCTGGCACAGCACCTCGCCGACGGCCTCCGCGCCCGTCTGGAAGCGCACGATCTCCACCTGCAGCACAGCACACCCTGGAGTGGGGGCGCATCCTGTGTGCTACAGGCGGTCCGCGCTGCCGCTGCGCTGCCTGGCGCCAGTTGGACGGCCGGTGGGGAGGGCCTTCCACCCTGGTTCAGCACGCCCATCGATTGGATTCGCGGCAGAGAGCTGCTGAGCCATATCTGATCCCAGTGGCAATGCACAGCCAGCTGCCACACCTGCAATGCTTGGGCAGCAGTCGGCCAAGTATGTGCTGCCATCGCACGCCTGATTGGGCGAGAAAGGGCGCCTGCAACACACCTCATCTGTCACAAAAACGACGCTGATAGTCGCCCTGTCATGTTCCATACCTTGTGCGCTGCTCCCCGCAGTTTGGGCACGAATTTGCTTTCTATGAACTCCGATGCCTGCTCAATCTGCACGACAGGCACTGGAGTCCATCAGGACTAGCTGCAGGAGGAGAAACAGTCGACTGCACTCAGAACTTGGGACCAATCTCTGAGTTGTCTTGGGGACCAGGTCGGGCAAATTGTGATAACCACGAATTACACCCTGTGCCGCACGGGAGTTGTACTTTGAAAGCAGCTCTCCGCCTGTACGAGTATGCCCAGCAGATGCTAGCAGCAGCCATTGTTAGTAACACCATGAAGGTCTGCTCACATGTGCGCGGTCAGCAGCTGGGTCAGGCTCAGCCGCGATGAGCTCGTCCACGCCCCCGACGCCACCAAATCCCCCGAGCGTCTCCGCGTGCGCTGCGGCGACGACGTGGAATAGGTGTACCTCGTCGTCTGTGCGGCACACGCATTAGGCTATGGCCACATGGACTGCTGCTGCGGGATGTTTGCTGATGCACAGCGTTCGCCGGTGCACAGCGCGGCACCGCCGCATACGTCTTAACGGTTTGACGTTGTGACAGATGGTAGAGGATGAACATCTCAGATATCGAGTGAGCCATGGTGAGTCACCTGACCGCAGCAGGTTATCCACCAGCCACTGGCACGCTCGCTCTGACGCCTGCGCACATTCATGTCCAGACAGTGGCGCATGCTTCTCGTCCTTGGCAGTTGACGAACGGAGGAGTTTGTTGAGATTTTGGAAGCTGCTGTGGCACCGTAGATCCGCAGGCCGGACGTGCACCTCAGAGTCGTCGACTGCCAGCAAAATGTTGCGCGTTGCGCCCGTGCCTGGCGACGCCATCAGTCCCTCTCACTGCAGGGTGTTAACAGATAGGTAATTCGATTCTCTGCTGCTGTGCAAGCCAGCACGACACCCATGCAGCACAGGCGGAGTTCCGGAAGCAAGTTGATGGTGGCAGATCTGAGCATGCGAGTGCGCGCTCCAGCCGCAAATGGTCGCTGCTAGAGTCTTCAGCCGGCACACCCCAAACGTTTCAATACACTAATCTGGAGCTATGCAGCGGCAGGGCCCACTGCCCAGTTTGGCACATGGCTCCGAGGTGAATATTCAAGTCGTCGTCTCATTGTTTTATGAGGGATGACAGCGCCGAGAAACTAGACGCAATGCGGGTCCTCGGTTCCGACATGAGGACCGACGCGCCGCAGCAGACACCGTGCGACGATCCACGACTGTGTTCAGCCTCAGCTGATCGCTCCATCGCAGCGTGGCGGAGCTGCGGCGCAGGCTCGAGCCCGTTCCCTGCCGTGCTCCCCCTGGCGCGCCCCTTCGCAGCTGCTTACTACCATGCACCACGTTTCTCAGTCTTCCCCACACTGTTCATCTTCTTCGATCACGTCTGCAACTTCACATCAGGGGCGCCACGGACCGTGGCCTGATCACATGCTCCAAACACCTCTCTCCCCTGCGATTGTCGGTAACACTTGGCTTGCCCCGGCTGCAGGCCTGGTGCGGGAAATGCCTATGGTGTAGGGAGGCTCAAGTTGTTTCCGACACTATCAGACTCACGGGCAAAGACACACGCAGCGGGGCCCTGTGCCCTCGCAGCTCACCCGCCGACAGCTGCGCGTCCGGCGTCAGCTCGCCATGGCTGCTGACCCCACGACAGCCATCCGCACCGCGGCGGCGCTGTCGGCGGCGGCTGCGGCTCACCAGCTGCAGCAGCAGCAGGAGTCGGATGCGGCGGCGGCGGGCGTCGGCGGCGAGGATGACGATGACCCCTCACAGCCGAGGGGAAGGGAGCTGTTTTCCGAACAGGTGGGCAAAAGCTCTCTCATTCCGCCGTCCGAGGCGGGGCAAGTATCATGTGATACACCGTTCTGCATGGTAGCACGGCTGTTTCGAGCCTTGCTCAGGGTTTGGGGCACCCTGCTTGCCACGGTGGTCAAGCTATGTTAGACAGGTACTCAAGTGTCTCGGCCTTGAGGCCTAGCACCTGACACCACGCCCTGCGCCCTCGTAGGTGCGTGGCTACCTGGAGAGCGTGTACAAGGTGAGTGCGCAGCCGGAGGAGTATGTCAAGTACCGGCTGCACCTGGTCACGCGGCTGGAGATGCGCCAGATCAACGACTGGTTCCACAACCGGTGCGGTCCACAATAGCACTCTATCTGCTGCTGGCATCTTCGATTCTCGTGTGAACCGCGAACTCGAATCAAATCCCTGAGGGTTTGAAAAGTGCGACACCCACGCTGGGCCGGGGTCGCACAACAGGATAGACACTGTGTCGACAGGCTTGTCAACTGCCTGCTTTGCCTCCAGCGCAGGCGGCAGAAGGACCGCAAACGGGCGCGGTCGGCCATGGAGGGCGGTGGGGCCGCAGACGGCGCGGCAGGAGACGCCGCCTTTGCTGCCGCGCAGCAGCCACATGCGCAGCCGTCGCCGCAGCAGCAGCAGCAGCAGCAGCAGCAGCAGCAGCAGCAGCAGCAGCAGCCGGGCGCAGCAGCGCCTGCGGGCCCAGCGCCGGCGCAGCTGCAGTCGCTTCCAGCCCCGCACGGCGGCGCGCTGCCGCTGCTGCAGGGCCTGCTCGCCGCGCCGTCTGCCGGCAGTGGCCCGCCGGCCGGCGCGCCGGCTTCGACGTCGACCGCCGTGGCAGCCGGCTCTGCGCAGCTGGTGCCGCTGCCGCTCCTGAGCGGCATTCAGCCGCCCGGCAGCGCCCCGCWGCTCATGCAKGGCCCGGAGGCGGCGGCGCCTGAAGCGGCAGCGGKGGSGCCGCCCTCCCGCGGCAGGCGGGGCGGCGGCGGCGGCGCCGCCGATGGCAGCCCTGCCCTCGGCGAGAATGACTCCTCGTTTGCGCGCTTCCAGCTGACAGACCTTGCGGTCATCGCCAACCTGGTGCGTGTTTCAGTCTGTCATCTCCTTTCAGGCGGCTTCCTGCTTCCGGTGTTCAGACATCATCGCTGCCGCAACCAGCGCACAAAGCTGCCGTGGTCACCAAAGCTGATGCAATGGATGTCTGGATGTCTGGGCGAGCAGAGCCATGCCGGCTCGTCTGGCAGGCTGTGGCCAGGTGACCCGCCGCTGCAGCCTCGCTGGCTATCGCGAGTCTTCGTCAGAGAACATCACATCAGACAACATCAGAGTCAACCGTCTTTCTTCGGTAAATCAGGTGGGGCTGGAGACCATCGCCTGCGACGACAGCGTCCGCAATGAGGGCGTCGCCGAGCCCGCGGCCGGGTTGTACCTGTTTGAGCAGGCACGCTCTTTTGCAGTAGCGCGCTGTTGACTGCTTCGCCTCTGGTATCCAGTGCGCGCTTGGGTGAACTTCTGGTGCAGGATGCTGATGCTGTCGTGTGGAAAGCAAGCTTCACTTGGCCTGAGGCGGCCAGGGTGGTGAGGTTGTCAACCTGCACTCAGCCTCACTGTCGCGTGCCACTCGCTGCCGAGTGCTGCAGCAACTCACGCTGGCTCTGCACGTTTCTTTGCCTGATGTGTGCGCCCTGGCACGTGCATTGAGTGCCTCGCCTGTCTGGCAACCTGCCTGGCGGACAATACAGCCGGTAATGGCCTGCTGCAGCTCACGCGCCTGGACAGTCTGGTGTTGGAGGCGGCGCCGGCGGCCAAGCGGCAGCGCACGCGCCACCAGCACTTCTGGCGTAACAGGTGCGAGATCCCAAGCCAAGCACGGGTCCATGCAATCAAGGACGGGCCTCTATTACGAATGTGCTGAGCTTGAAGGCGCGAGCGCTGCTGGGCCTTAGCGCAGCCCCAGGGGTGAGAGATCCTGGTCCGGCATCGGGGGCTGTCAAGCCATCACCACCCCGCAGCCACTCGGTGTGAAGGGCAGCGAAGGGGTCCGGCCTGTGTGTTTCAAACGATATCGCAGCCATGTGCAGCCAACTGAACCTCCCTCCCCACCCCCCTGGTGCAGCGACAAGATCCCGCGCGAGGACCGCATCTACGTGCCGTCCAAGGATGCGTCCGCCGCGGCGGAGGGCCGTGGGCCACCGGTGACGGGGCGGGGGGAGCTGCCGCCGGGAGAGCGCTCCAACACGTGGACCGTGGCGCTGACGCCGGGCGGCGTGGTGGACTACCTCAACCGAAAGACCAGCCCCCTGGGTGGGTGCCGCCAGGGTTTGGGGTTCAGTTCCGATGCGTTTGCCCGCCACTTGCGCACACGTAATGGAGAACCTCAGCTGCAGGACACTGCCCACCGGGTACGTGCGCTGGTGCTTTGTTCACTGTTCGTGCAGTTCTCCTCATCGTTTCTGCAATCCTTCAGAGCGCGGCGGTACGCGGGCTGTGCGGAGCGGAGAGCCATTGACTCACTGACTAGGCTGAAGCGGTGATACCAACGTGCGAATGTGGCAGGGCCGGTGGCTGTACAATTACACGTGCAGGCCATGCGGGACTTAGCAAGCGCCGCGCTGAGCTGCTCGCCGTTTCATGGTGCACCCCAGGCGTGCGCATTTTCCGGGCGCTGCTGTCACAGCTGGATGCGCCGCCAGGCGCGGCCGCGCCGGCACCGCTGGGGCTGCCGCAGGTCGGCAGCGAACTTGCGGCTGTGCCACACCCGGCCGCCGCCGGCCATGCCCAGGCCGCCGCAGCTGGCCCCCGTGCGAGCCAGCAGCTGGTCGTGATGCACGGCACGCCCGTTTCGCTGCCGGCGGCCGAGCCCCTGGTGGCGCCGCCGTCAGCTGCGGGGGCGGCGGCGGGTGGTGGCAGCGGCACACCTCGCAGCCCCCCCTTCTCTGGCGGCCCGTGGCCGGGCTCCAGGGGCGGCTCAGGCGGGCAGGCGCTGCCGGCGGCGATCGCGGCCGTGCAGCAGAGCGCCTGGGGCATGCCGCTAGGCGGCAGATCGATTGGCGGTGGGCCGCTCGGCAGCGGACCCCTTCTCAGCAGCGGTGTCCCTCTTGCCAGTGGATCACTCGGCAGCGGACCCATCGGCAGCGGGGCGCTCGGTAGCGGGCCCGTCAGCAGCGGGCTGCTGAACAACAGCGGCACAGGCAGTCGCGGTCTGCTGCCGGCGCCGGCGTCAACACAACAGCAGGGGCTGGCGCAGCAGGAGCCAGCGGCCGTGCGCAGCCCGGCTGCGCCGCAGCAGCCGGCCTCAGCGGCAGCGCCGCAGCTGCCCTTGCAGTCCGCCGGCATCGCCGCAATGATTGGCGGCGGCAGCTTCGGCGGCGGTGCGGCTACGACTCAGGGCCCCTCCCCCTCCTCCGGCCTGCCGGTGCCACCGCCCACGCTGGACGTTGGCAGCATTGGCGGCTTCCTGCATGGCGGCGGTGGCGCCGGCGCCGGCCAGTCGCTGGGCTTGCCGCCGCCTGCGGCGCATGCGGCGTCCTCGCTACCCGCCGCAACGGACGCCGCCACCGGCTTCCTGCGGGATGCTGTCATCCACCAGGCGAAGAAGGCGAGTTCCCCATTGGGAGTCCGAGCATGCACCCACATCGGAGCCGCACGACACTATTCTCTACGAGGCTTGCCATGGAGTGACCCTGACACACAGCCTGCCACTTCCAATGCCGAGACGCTCCCGATGCCTTCTGAGGCGCAAGCACGACTCGCACTGCTGGTGTGTTCCGCTGCGGCTCTGACGTGCACCTTGGTACCCTGCAGGTTTCCATGCCACCGCCGCCGGCTGCCGGCAGCCTGGCCGATGGGGCCGGCGGAGTCGCCACGGCGCCGGCGCAGCCGCCGGCGCCCGCGCCGCCAGCCGACTCCCCTGTCGAGGCATACCGCCGCCTGATCAGCCAACAGGGCTTTGGCATGCCGGTGCTGCCGCCGCGAACGCCGGCCGCCCCTGCTGCCTCGGATGCGCCCGGCACTGTGTCTCCCGCCGCACCGGCGACGGCGCCTGCCGCGGCCTCCGGCGCAAGTGCTCGAGCGGCCAGCCCTGCGGCAGCGTCCTCCACCATGCAGGGCGACGCGGCTGCAACGACGGGCGCCGTCACCGCCTCGACGAGCAACACCGGCAGCGCTGGGGCCGCGAGCGCCGCTGGCGCCGCCGGCGCCGCGGCCGCCGGCGCCGCGGCCGCCGGCGGCAATGGCGGCAACCTGCTGGGGGATGGCTGGGCCTCGACGCTGCCGCTCTCCCTGCAGCCCTGCTCTTCGGCGGCAAATTGCACAGTGCGCCTGCTTGCCTCCGCATTTGACTGGCCCAGCATTCGCTGTTGACGGGCATTCACAACCATCTGGAGACAAGGCGATGGGGTCTGGGCGGTGCAGCCACATGCTTGTGGCATCTGCATGTGCAGGGCAATCCAGTGCAATGCTTTATCCCCACATCCCTTTTGCGCCAGCAGGGTCTGCTGCTCGATGGCAGCCAGCTGCCTCGGCTACCCCAAGTCAGCTGCTGGCTGCAGGCCAACCTCGCAGCTGTGATGTATGCACGGACGTGCACGATAAGTAACAAAACAAGTGCCTGCCTCCCTGCGCAGCCGGCAGACATCCTGGCGCAGCTGCCGGCCCACATCGGCACTGCCATCAAAGCGACGGCCACGCCAGGCGACCTGCAGGTGACTCCCCTGCAACTGCAATCCACGTCTCACAGAGAACGCTGGGATATTTGTCAGAGGACGCTGGAATTGTTTCCTCAAAGACAATCCTTGGCATTGGGCGGTCGCACAGGGTGCTGCACAGACGGCCATGCCCCGCGAGGTGCACCTCACAACTGCAGCAATCCTTGCGGCTGCTCGCGTGCACGTGCAGGTGCAGGTGCCTCCAAGTAGTGTCAGATACTCGGCAGTCCCTGTCCCGATGCAGGCCTACATCGCGGCGCGCTTCGGCAGCGGCCCGACGGCAACGCCGCTGCACGAGCTGCCGCTGCCGGTGTCCGGCCCCCTGCACGCCCTCGCTGCCGAGCAGGGTTTCGTGCAGGGCGCGCTGCTCGGGTCGCTCGGCGGCGGCGCCGGCAACGCAGGCGACAGCGCGGCTGCCAGCCCCACCGCCACCGGCAGCGGGCACCTGCTCGGCGGCCTTGCCGGCCTGCCACCGCGCCCCGCCAGCGGCGGCGACAGCGGCGGGTCCGCCGGCACGGCCGGCAGCAGCGGCGGCGGCGGCGGCAGCGGCACGGGCCCTGCCGGCGCCACACCGGCAATGCAGCTGGCCAAGCGGCTGTCGCTGCCTGGTGGCGACGGCGGTGGCAGCTGGCAACCTCCCGCCGGCGGCGGCAGATGGCCGCAGCGACACGASNNGCCGTGCGCCGCAGCTAGCATCGCGGCGCAAGTCGCGCGCCAGCGGCCGCGCTGCCCACAGCTGAGCGCCGATCACTCGCGCAGTTTCTCTGTTTATTTCTCTGCATGTCTGACGCAATGTCATTAAGTGTCCTAGCTTTGAGGCCGCATTGGCGTAGTCCCCCTGCGGGAGGTCCCACCCTCATGTCGCATAACTTCCTTGAGCGATGGTGGGGACCAGATTTTTCGGATGCTAAGGCCCGATTGAGTGCTGCTCATAGTGGGACATCTACGGCCGCGATGCATGACGACGAGGCGGACCATGGAACTCAGCTGTTCAGCATCTCTGTGCGCTTCGCGCAAGTCTGTCGCTGTTGTGCTTTCGAGTCAGATACGATACTCACAGTATCTATACCTATATATGCTGTCGTTACCCGATGGGATGGCGTGGTCCAAGCGCCCATCTGCTATTCTCGTGTACCTGAGGATAGGCAGCTCTTCTTCGCCGTGCACACGCGGCGTCCGTTCGGTAGTTCCTGCCCAGCTGTAAGGTCTTGAGACAGTTTGCACTCTTGCAAGTTGCCAGCCAAGCCACTACTGGTTCGTTCAGTAGCAGGTCACCCTTACCACTTAGGTACCATCTGGGCTCATTGACTGATCGAATCAACTCCCAGTCCTACATCAAGCAACTGCCTCAACTGCCTCTGTTGGCTGTCGTCCCACGAGCCCACCATCTGGCAGCCCCTGGCTGTTGGCCAGCCGCACCACCTTCCACCAAGGACAAATGGCAGCACTCAGCCCCGCGCCAGGACTGTTTGCACGTCTTTTTGACCGGCTGTGCGGGCGGAACTGGTGCTCTGAAGGCGCTTATCCCTGCTGCCCATGCTTCAGGCATGGCCTTGCGGCCTCGCAGCCTCATCATGCGTCCAGCGCCTCGATCGTCACAATGCTGTTTCCCCGGATGACCTGCAGAACAAGGTGCGTGTGTTTCAAAGATGCCGAGCCTGGGAAACCTGATGGGTGGGACCACTTGTCAGAATGCAGTTTTGCGCCTCATCATTCGGTGTGTGGCACTGGAGATCCGCAACCGGCAGCATCGTGCACGCGGCAGCCCAGCGGCGCCATTGCTGTGCCGCCCTAGCTGCGACGACCTCGACGCCAGCGGCCTGCCTGCAGCAAGGCTGGTGCCTGCGCCCGTGCCTGACACCAACGTGGGGAGGCTCGGCAGGGGCAACTGACTTGACACAGGCGAGCTTTTGTGGGGGTGATGGGTGGGTGATGGAATGAATGGTGCTGTTCACGCTGCAGGGCACGCACCACCATGCCGATGTCGGCCTTGGTCTTGGAGTCGACGGTGGTATCCAGCACCAGGTTCATGAACTGGTCGAAGCCACGCAGCACGCCCACGACAGCGCGGTTGCCATTCAGGTGGACTGCGAGGGAAGCGGACACACAGCAGTTGCTGTTTCAGGTGGACCGCGGGGAATGAGGCCGACGGGGCAGCGTGTCAGGCTGCTTGGCGCGGTAAGGGGAGAGCAGGGCCGAGGCAGCATCGATGTGCTCGGTCGACATCGAAAATGAAATGGCAGAAAAGGGTGCGCTCGCGCCGCTGCGGCGTCAGTAGCGCTGCTACTGCTCGAAGATCAGCAGGCGGGGCGGCTGGAGCGCTCGTGCAGGTGCGCGGGAAGGTGCGTCTTAACGTGCCCGGTCCAGCCGCCTATCAATCCTCGCGGCTGCACACTGTTCAATTAGCATCGCGGAAGCACAGACTCACTGTTCAGCTTCCGGTCCATGAACCCCTTGAGCTCCGGCGGCTGGACCTTAGGCATCCTGCCGCCCTGCTCCTGGCAATCCCCGCGCCTAGCTCCCTCCTGGTTGCACCGCCCACAGGATCACAGCACTGGCCTGAGACTGGGGGCTGCTCTACGTTTGCAGCAGCTCCAAAGTGCGGGCGCAGCTGCAAAGTGGTCCTTGCAGCGTATGAAGCGAGTCCGTGGCGTGTGAAGAACGCACCAGTAAATGGCAAAGTTGTGAACTCGGCAACACGCGCTGCAGCCTATTTCCAACTCTGCATTCAGGGTTTAGCACTGGGTGGCATTTCCGCTTGTTGATTCTTACATCCGCTTTCTGGGTCAGGATTCAATACCAGACATTGAAAAAACATCTACAGTCTACAGACTAGAAGTCAAAAGACCAGTCCCCATTTCGCCAGGTCGATCCTGGCGGCATCCAGCTGGTCGAACAGCTTCTCTCCAAACACCGCCTCTTGGCCTGCAAATGGTGGACAAGCATTCAGACTTCGTCATTGCAGAGTGGTGCCTGAGAGGACCTCAACAGCCGGACTCGAATTACGGGTACAGGTATTCAGTCGAGCTGTTAAAAATCTCTCACCGATCATGAACGTCAGGCACCACGGCAAGAACACTGCAGATGCCAGCGCAAAGCCGATCGCCGAGCGCTTGGTGACTGCACACCAGACAATAGAGGTTTCCGATGAAACAGTCAACAGAGAGCTCAACTATGCTTGACAGCGCTGTCGGCGGCATGCTGGTGCTTAGAAGTGATGCTTCAGAATGCGCACGCTTTGCAATCTCGGCGTCATGGCCGTGCCGGAAGTTCGGCCAAAACAGCCAAACGTTGACGGCCCACATCAGCGGCAGCAGCGCAAACCCCGTGTAGTACAGTGCTGTCAGGGACACGGGGCAGGATCAGAGACTGCTAATTTGATGAGACCGCGAAGCGCAGGCAGCGCTTGCATGCACACAACGCAGGGGCACCGGAGGAGCAGACAAGGCCATGCCGCTGATTGTCCTACTGCATTTATATCTGGCAAAGCAACGCAACACTCATCTCGCTTTCGATCTCCAAGCGTTCAAGCGGCTGCCTGCTATGGCCGATAGCAGGGCAGGCCATCAGGAGACATGCCCATGCTTGATGCCGCATGGGAGTCTAGCAGTCTGAGAGGTGTCAGGAACTCATTTTTTCGACAGAGCGCCTGCGCCACGTCCGAAGGCACGCGGTCGCCATCGACGGTCTCCACCAGGTCCCGGCGCCATCGCCGCCTGCATCGCATGCCGCCTGAGCAAGCATCCTGATGGCCGCTGCCGCTGCCACTTTCGCCACCCTGCGAATCGCTGGGCAGCTCGCCTGGAGCTGTTGCATCGCTGCCGTCCTCTCGGATGAGCAGGGCCGTTTCTACAGGCCGGTCAGCCAGCTCTGCAGGCTGAATCTCCATCCCGCCTTGCCGCTGCCACGGCGCCGTGGGTTGAGGGGTGAGCTCCAAGGTGGGGGGCTGGGTAGCAGCCAGAGTTGCAGCCTCCGACGTTCTGGTTGAAAGCCATCAGCAAATCATCCTTGCCTGTGGAAACCAATAAGCTTCTGCACAAGTGTGATTCCAGGTTTGAGAAGAATTAGTATCTGACCGCGCTTTCATCAGCAAGCCTGTGTCGCTGCTTTGAGTAGACTCAAAATCAAGTCCAGATGATTCGCTTGCCGCTGCGCGTTTGTGCTGCCGCAGTAGCTGAGGAATGCTGACTCAGGGTCCCGCGCTCCGTTGAAGCTTTCCCGCGAGCCTTGCTGTCATCTGCTCAACCAGGTAGCGCTGGAGGTGCACGGCAGCGCTGCAGAGCGAGCCTTGTCGTGACCGTCTTTGTAGAGAACTCTGCACAATGGCGTTCAACAGCACGCTCGCTGCGCTGCCGGTGGCGCCCGCGCGCAACACGACAGTTGCAGCGCAGATTAGAGCCACCAGGTGTCCAGGTGCGCGTCCTGGCGTGATCACGGGGCGCCATTCGTGCATTGAGAGGAATATGCATGCACCTCATTGAATGGCACGCCAGGTGTGCTGTGGTGTCGTTTCATGGAGATGCACACGGTATCTTCAACTGCACTGCCAGACAGCACCTCGGTGTTGCGGAGCAAGCGGCGTGAGAAGGCAGCAGAGCGTGACGAAAGCCTGATTCAAGGGGTATTCTGAAGCGTTTGAGACAGCGCACGCCGAGGCTCAGCCCCATGTCACATGATGCCACCGTTGGCGGTGCCAGAATTGCGCGCTCACAGTGCAACATGCCCTCCGCAGCGTCAGTGATGCGCACCCAGACGCATGTGGACTGATCCACCCGAGACTTGAATGCAGCACATGCAGACTTTGACTGCTGTGCTGGTTACTGAAACGCAGCTCCCTGCTCCCCCTGCAGCACCGTTCGGCTCGGCGAAGCAGCCCCATGGCGGGCGCGCAGCGCTGCAGACGCGCTGCGAGGCGCGGCAGAACGACGCGGCAGAGCAGTCGGCCATCATGAGCCGGCGCACGGTGCTGGGCGGCACACTGGCGGCCGCTGCTGCGCTGACGGTGCAGCAACCAGGGGCAGCGCTCGCAAATCAGGACGTCTCTGACGAGTGGGAGAAGGTGAGCCGCACAGCGCTGCCTGCGACAATGGCACGTGGGCATTACGGGGCTGCGTCAGACCTCTAATGGGACGCAGCACCTGTACCACCCAATGATCACGCCGATCGCAGCTGGTGCCGGCCCGTGAAGCATCATAACTCCCGAATGGGCAGCAGTGGCTGCAGCCGAGGCGCGGGGCTCCCAGCCATGTCTTGCACACCCCGGCACGCCGCGCTTGCGTGACATGTCCAGCATGCTGCACATCCTGCGGCGTCCTGCACATGCGGGGGCAGGGCGGCGGGTGTGGACGTCACGTCAGCAGCAGATTCCTGCGCCGCCACTGAGGTCTGCACACGCAATGTGCTGCACTGCTCAACACAGGTGGACCTGCCCATTGACCCGACGATCGTGCTGCTGGACATCGGCTTCACCGGCACAGACCCCAACCACGGTGAGGCTGTGCTCGATCTTGCAAATTCTGTCTCAGTTGTGCGACAGACACACGTTTTATGAGGCCGACTTGCGCTCCGCCTGGGCCGCGGGGCTGCTGGGCTGCTGCCATCCGGCAGTGTGCGGCTGTCCACCTGGCTGCTCAGGAAGAGTGCAGAGTTGCAGGCTTTGCTCCCCCAAGGCCGCCTACGAGAACCCCGTGCTGCCGCTCCTTGACTCCTGGACACGAAGTGGAGCTTGCGGCCGCTTTCTGGGGCTCAGGCTCCCACTGCTTACTCGGAAGTCCGCCACTGCAGCGCCTTCTCATATGCGGGCACCAATCGGTCTCGAGCGAGCTGCGGCAGATGTACCACATATCCCTATTCCCGCTTGCAGGCTTCCTGCTGGGCAGCCGGCAGACGCTGCTGGAGACGAAGGACGGCGGCAAGACGTGGGAGCCGCGCACCGTTGCCGCCGCACAGGTGCGGAACAGACATCAGTAAGTGTTGTTAACAGAGTGCCCAGTCGGATCGCCCCGCTCCCCCGACTCTCTGCGCGCACATGCATTGTGGACCGGGCCAAGGTTGCCTGTCTCGTGGGACGCCAGCCAGAGCGAGCAGGGCGCAGAGTCCCAGCCAGGGTTCAGCCTGCACCTGCCGGGAGGCTTCCAATCGCGCTGCCGCCCCACCGCATCGCCTGCCGGCCTGTGTCGGATGCGCGCATGTAGTCGTCCGAGCACGGACGAGCACAGTTAGTGAATGCGCCTGCCACAGGAGGACGCGGGCATCAACTACCGCTTCACCAGCATATCCTTTGCCGGCGATGAGGGATGGATTGTGGGCAAGCCTGCCATCCTGCTGCACACGACGGACGGCGGCGCGAAGTGGGATCGCGTCCCGCTGTCTGCCAAGCTGCCCGGCGACCCGGTGTTCATCCACGCCTCAGAGAAGCCTGGCTCTGCCGAAATGGCCACCGGCGAGGTCGGTCTCCCTTCCGTTTGCCTCCGCCGCCATCGGCTGCGAGGTCGTGCCGCGGTCGTCCGACAGGCAACACTGCCGCCCCCTGTTGCCAGAGGATTTCCAGTGGTGGGGTCCCGGCGAGCCTGGTGTGCACCGGTGTTGAGCCGGCCTCTGCGGCAGTCTCGGGTCGTCGCGCAGGCGGAGGTGCAGATGCCGCGCGAGGCGCTGCTCAGACAAGCCCCTTGTGACACAGGCCTCTGGACCAGACGGTGTTAACAGCTGCGCAAGTCGACCTCGCACTCTCACCCGACTCTTGCTCCACCGCACTGCACCTTCACCGTAATGCAATGCGCAGGGCGGCCTCTACGTGACGGACAATGGGGCATCCTCATGGAAGGCGGCGGTGCAGGAGACGGTTGACGCCACGCTCAACAGAACAGTCTCCAGCGGTGAGCTCAGGCGTGGACTGCTCAGGCGTGGACTGCTGTAGCGTGTTTTGAGCGCCTCCAACGACAGCACAGGCTGAGCCCCTGGAGCCCCAGTCCCGACCCATGCTCTGACGCCGGGTTCAGGCAAAGTACGCGCCATGCTGACGGGGCACCGTCAGACTGCCGATGTGGGAACGTCCACCCAATGCAAAGGTCAAGTCGGAACATGCAGATCCTGCGCCCGCAGGCGTCAGCGGCGGCAGCCATTGCGTGGGCGCATCTTTGCAGATCCAATCAGTTGTTTCGTACAGGCCGAGCCCGGCACCACCCTTCATGATGTCACAAACCCCTGGTGGCTCCGCAGGCATCAGCGGCGCCAGCTACTACGAGGGCACCTTCTCGCAGATCGCGCGCTCGAGCGCGGGCGACTACGTGGCCGTCTCCTCGCGCGGCAACTTCTACCTCACCTGGTCACCCGGCCAGACCTTTTGGCAGCCGCACAACCGGTGCGGCGTCTTCTTGTAATCTCTTTGGTGCCAAATCATTGGCAATCTGCAGACGGGGACTGTTGCGCCAAATTCTCATTGTCTCTCACGCAGCCGCTCTTGCTTGCACACAACTGCAACATCAGCCGAGCCGGGTCTGCTGCGTGATTGTGGGCACTGCACTGCAGCCCTTCTGTGGCCACTGCACAGTCGCACTGCGAGACTCTGCAGACGCACTGCAGGCTCAACTGAGACCCAGACGACAGCACCATGTCAAGCCAAAGTGCACACCGCCCCATGTGCTGACTGCCCCCTGACGCTCCCACCGCTGTTTGGCGCAGCCCGGTGGCGCGGCGGCTGCAAAACATGGGGTGGACGCCCGACTCGCAGCTGTGGGTGACCACGCGCGGCGGCGATGTGCTCATCTCCCCCGACTCAGGCGTGTCGGACAAGTTCGAAGACAAGCGCATCGGGTCCCGCGGCTTCGGTATCCTGGACGTCGGGTGCGCGGCCAAGATCTCCAACCTTAAACCCAAACCCTAAACTCTGCAGTACCTGCTGTCTGTTCCTGTGGGCTTTGGCGCCGCGGCTTTGCCATCCTGGGCGCTGGGTATGGGCGCTGCCAGGCTGCCCCTGGGGCATCGCAGCATTGCTCATCAGGCTGCACGTGCACCCAACCGCAGCCCCCACAGGGAAGCCCCTCTTCCTGTTCAATTGCAGACGAGGGCCAGGGGTCCCACACTGGGGAAACTGGTGTCGAGCTATCTCGCTGCAACACCGGCAATGGGTTGTCGCTGGGGTGCTCATTCGATGACGATCCGAATTCGTTTGTCGCGCAGCTTCCGGGACCAGGGGCTGGGCTTTGCATGCGGCGGCAGCGGCAGCCTGTTCAAGACGACGGATGGCGGCAAAAGCTGGAAGCGTGACAAGGTGAGCTGCCGAAAATCACAGAGCACCGGGAGCACAGACCCTGGAAGCTGAACCTGCCCCGATGGTGTGCAGTTGCGCCCTGCGCACGTGCCAGCAGTGACACATCGCGCATCCCATGCACCCCGCCGCTGGGGGAGCAGCCTACACAGCGCCGAGGACACATCGCAAACTGATTCCAGAAAACCCTTGCTGATGGAACGTGCTTGCTGTTTCGCGCAGGCCACCGACAACGGTGTGGCAGGCAACCTGTACGCCATCAAGTGGTCGCCGGCGGGCCGCGGATTTGTGCTCGGCAATGACGCCATCCTGCTGCGCCATCTCTGATAGAACTGGGCATACGGTATTGGGCGCGCCAGCTTTGGGCAATGGCCAGACGCAAGTAAGGTTGCAGTCGTTCGAGAGCATGCTGCCAGGCCCACAGGCTTGTCGTAGGTGATGTGCATGGAGGTTGAAAACGCAAGGCGGCGCCAGGAATGTCGTTCGATAGGACAGCTTACGGTCAGAACATCAGTTTGCGGCGGTTTTGTCTGATGGAAATTCATAAATTTGGTCCTCCACATTCTCCTCAATCAGGCACTGGATTGATGGGCAGTGGGGGTACTGATCTGTTGAAATTGACACTTCGCAGGTGACCGCACGTGCGCTGCAAGTTACGATCAACAATGTAATTTTGAACAGCATATTTGCATCCTCGTCATTTGCCAGCTTGTGCAAGAAACGGATTGCATTATGGAGGTGCTTCGTGCAGCCGCTCGCTTCTCGCAGCGTCCGGCTGTGGTGTCGGAGGGCATCGCATGCAGGTCTCAGCCCGCAGTTGGAAGAATGTCTCTGCATCACTGCAGCATTGATGACCTGTCTTACGCCCCATACGTGCCCCTGATTTGCATGCCAGTGCAGCTAGCGTTTTCTGACCAGACATTATCCAAATAGATTCATGCGGCAGATTGAAGCGCCTGACTGGAGCTGCGCGTCGTGCCGCGATGCACGTCGACCACAGACCATGTCAAGTGAGCTGAGACTTGACCCCTCGCAGCTTCTCCGACTTGCTGGAGGGAGCGGCCACGGTCAGCAGCAGGCTATTCCAGGCGCCAGAATTTCGGGATTGCGCCACCGACGATGCTACCGGGCCACGGGTTGCCATTATGGCGCAGCCAGGCATGTTCCCGCCTCCAGTACGCCTGCAGACTGTCGGCAGCTTGCATGCTCTGCGGCGCAGCTGGGCGCCGAGGAACATCGCTGCCACGACGGCACTGCTGAAGAGTTTCCATGTAGCAGCAGCCCTACCCTGCAGATGTTCGGCTGGGAGTCTGCAGGCCAGCGCCGGGGGACGCTGCGCAACACCTCGAGGTCCGACTTCAACTCAGACCCTGCTTTGCAGGGGCCGAGCATGTGGCCAGCAACTGGGGAGCCTGGCTCGCCGGCGGCGTCGCTGTCCCGCTGTGCCTTACCCACCCTCCAAAGTGCGCCCTCTGGCTGCATGCGGCCGCCCCCGCTAGAGGCTGCGGCCCGCTGCCAGTTAGCAGGCCTAATCCGCCAGCGGCTGGCATCTGGCAGTCCCTGGCCATTCACCTGCTGGCCGCGCCTGGACTTGGGCATTCGCATCTCCAGCTACCTAGTGGCACCAGCGTCTGCCTTGCCCTTTCTGTCAAAGTGCACAGTGCTGAGCTTCCAGTTGTGGCGTCTGGCGCCGCAGGCAGCTGGCATACATGGTGGAGGATTCAGCTGCGGCGGTGGTGCTGGCGACTGAGCAACATGCCGAGCAGATGGAGCCCATCGCGCGGTCAGCCGGCGCGGCTCTTCAGGTAGGCAAGGTCTGAGGAAACCATCAAGCTGTGCTGTTGGGTCTAGACATCCTGGGGAAACCTGTCTACGTCAGCAGTGCCACCCGCTGCGTGTGGTAGGCCTGGCATCCCGACATCCTTTTGGTGTCGCTGTGGCGGCTGCTAGAAATACCTCCGCGAGCAATCTCGGCCCATGATGGCATTCTGCTTCCAACTTCACGCCTTGCATGCACGTATCCTCCAGACGATAAACCGCCTCCTGCTCTGCGTGCGTCCACATTCCTGATTTCCATCACACAGGTGGTCGAGCCGGTCACGCCACACCCACCCGGCACGCCCTCGCTGGGCCCGTTCATCGCGCAGTCCTTCCAGCAGCGGGACTGGGCCGGTTCGGCGCACAAGGCGGCGCTGTTCATATACACGAGCGGCACCACGGGAGCCCCAAAAGGTGGACGTCCTCAAACTTTGACATTCTTGAAACGGGACACTTTGCGGACTGGACTGCTGTCCAAACGGACACGGGACACGGGAACACAGCCTGCTCCAGACCTTTATGTGTCGACCTCCAGGTTAGTGGAGCTCCTCCGAGCCTCTCGGAGGCAGTCAGATTGCCGTCTGTCGTGGCAGGGGCCGGACACAATGCTGTGCGAGGCATTGCTGGCTGTGGACGGCATCGCACACCGCTGCTGAGGCGTGCGCATGCGTGTGCCAAACTGCAGGCGTGGTGCACACGCATGCCAGCTTAGCAGCGCAGATGGTGGCGCTGCAGGATGCCTGGGAGTGGTCGGAGCACGACAGGTGCGCCGCTGACACATCCCTGTGCCAGCCTGCGGCTGCAACGATGCTGCACAGCGGGCGGCTGCGCTGTCTTGGCAGCCAGCGCCCAATGCTCACAGCCGGCGCTGCTGCCTGCGCAATGAAGCTGCGTGCCAGCCTGCGGCATAGATACCCCCTTGACGACAGAACACATGCCCATGCCCAGATGAGTTGGACGGCTCCGCCGCACATCCAAACGGTCATATCCTTGGCAGTGGACAGGGGTTTGACACCGTCCCCTACTGTCGACCATGAGGATGAATGGCCCTGCCGCACAGGCTGCTGCATGCGCTGCCACTGCACCATGTCCATGGCGCCGTCGTGGGACTGCACACTGCGCACGCTTCGGGCGCCTGCGTCGAGTTCCTGCCCAAATTTTCGCCTGCGGCGGTGTGGAAGGCCCTGCAGGTGTGTCCTGCGTGCGCGACCGCTGGTGGCTGGTTCGCACAGCCGCTGCAAGTCTGCTGAGGCCAGTCGCCACACCTTACCGCATGCCACGATGGTGCACTACCCTCGTCTGACACGCCACAGGGCGGCAGCGGCTGGCCCGATGGTACCTGGCCGAGCCGCAGGCCATGCCGGCATTGCGGGCAGCCTCTGTCCCTGTGCTTAGTCCGGCGCCTGCAGCAGCCGTCCGACCCTTCCCCTCCTCGTGGCCCGTGCAGAGCCGATGGGCATGTGTCGTTGCAATCTTCGGTAATTGCCTGGCCAGCTTCCGTCCACGTGAAGTTGGCCTTGCCCTCTGCAGAGGCGTGAGGACCCAGTGTCCATGTTCATGGGTGTACCGACAATGTACAACTACCTGCTGAAGCACCATGCGACGCTGCCGCCAGAGGAGCAGGCGCTTGCCAGGTGCGCTCCGTCGGTAACGAGTGCCTTTTGTGCTGATCAGAAACCTTCGTGCGACATAAACTCTCCGCTCGAAACGAATCATCTGTGTCCTCGTGCGGCGAAGCAGAGGAGGCCAGCAACAGTGGGGATAGTCCAGCCTGGCATGGCGCTCGCATAAGACCTTGCTCCAGACCCGCTGCACGACCCACTGACAATGTCGCGGCGCGGCGGCCGCTTGCAGCCTGCCTAGGCTTGAGGCTTGTAGCGTGACCCACACGGACGTGCATGGGGATTCACTGCATGTCTCGTCCAGATAAGAGCCTGACCTACTCCCTGTAATCACAGCTCTCAGTGCGGCGTCTGACCGCAGACTGGCTGACACAGGCATGCGGCCGCGGGACTGAGGCTAGCAGTCAGCGGCTCGGCGCCGCTGCCGCTCAACCTGTTTGACGGCTGGCGCGATCTCACAGGTGTGCGATCGATCTGCCCCCTTGCAGCTTGCAGGGTGACAAGTGTCTGACGAACGTTTGTAAGCTGAGGCTCAGTAAGGCTAGCAGTCACACTTTTGTCGCACCTCAACAGGCAACAGCCGCAGGACGACAGCTTTGCGAGTGCTCTGCGGCGTGACCCAGGGCACGTCCGCTCGTGCACGAGCCGTCCGCTGCTACTACAGATCAGCAATCCTGCGGTCTGCTGGGTGATTCGGTGCTGAGTCATCCTACAGGGCAGCCGCTGCTGGAGCGCTATGGCATGACGGAGGCGGGCATGCTGCTGTCGAACCCGCTCGCTGGCGAACGTCGGCCCGGCTGTGTCGGCGCGCCGCTGCCGGGCGTCGAGGTGCGCCTGGCGCCGGAAGCTGGAAGCAGCCCTACCGGCGGTGGCGGCGGCAGTGACACAAGCGGAGGTGCCACAGGTGGTGGCAGCGGCGGCGGTGACATCCCCAATGGTGAGCCGCCTGCGCGCTGGAGACTGCAAGCTTGTCTGTGCCTCTTGGCTGGCCGCGTCGCAACACACACAGACTGGAACGCTGCAGACTGCTGGCCCTGCGCCAGGTCCTTGTGCTGTGGTGCTGGCGACGACTGGTGCTGGGCGGCGGCTCTGCGCCTTGCGTCTTCGGATGCAATGCGATGGCTGCAGAAGGCAGTCCTGCCTCGGCCATGCCCCGCAGCGTCTGCCGGAAGGCAGTGAGATGCCTGTACAATAGTTTACGTACCTCAACCATGCCCCGAGTGTGCATGTTTGACCGTGCAGGTGACATACCATTGCTTTTCTTTGACCATTGGAGCACCCACCATGCAGGCGGGGAGCTGCAGGTGCGGGGCCCCAACCTCTTCCGAGAGTACTGGCGGCGACCGGATGCGACTGCTGAGGCGTTCACCCCGGATGGCTGGTTCAGGACAGGTGGCCTTCTCACCGCGCACCCACATTGCTGGTTGCGATGCTGAACCACTAGCTTGGACTGCACCTCAGCACCGCGAAGTTGTCCTGTCTCTGACTCCAAGCACGTGCTTGCACACAATGCTAAGCCTGCACGCCGCACAAGGCGCCTTCATGCCGCTGTGTGTGAACCTGCCTGCTGCCGCCGCTGACGCACTGCGGCCGCCCGAAGAGGCGGGTCGGTCGTTGCAGACTTCTGAACTCCCGCCCTGACTTCTCCTGCAACGGCCATGCAATCCTCTGTTCCTTGTCGGAAGGCGCCCCATTGCCGGAGTCCTCCTTGCTGCCCGCGCCGCAGGCGACACGGCGGCAGCCGACGGCGAGCCGCCTTCCTGGCGCATCCTGGGCCGCACGAGCGTGGACATGATCACGTGCGGCGGCTACCGCATCAGCGGCCTGGAGCTCGAGAACGTCCTGGGGCGGCACCCCGGCGTTGCGGAGGTGGCGGTGCTCGGGATGCCGCACCCCGACCTGGGCGAGCAGGTGGGCCGTGAGTGGTGGGGCCCAGTCCAGGAGGGTAGTGCGCAGGCCCGCTTGGGAAAGTGTTGCGCACGGGCGTTGGCTTTGTCGCTGAGGGTGGCTGAGCTGGTGGGTGCCGCAGCCCCGCCTGGGCGAGCAGGTGCGCTGGGTGCGCGGGGGTGAATTGACAGTTGACAGAGGAAGCTGCGCTGCCGCCTTCGGCGCAGCGGCATGCGGGGCGCCGCTGAAAGCGGCAGGCCAGGTCTGCTTGCCACCTGAAATTCGAGTGGTGGAGCACGCGCAGGCAGGGGTGGGAGGGAGAGCTCGGTGCACGCATTGGAAGCAGCACGCACATGCCACGCATGGGCTCTGCGCATGACGCCAGCGACTGAGCTCCTCGCGTGCTGCTGCAACGCGTCAGGTGGCGGCGCTGGTGGCGAGGTCGGACCCTGGACTGGACGCGGAGGCGATACAGGGCTGGGCGGCAGACGAAATGGCTCCCTACCAGGCGAGCGCGCTCTCCCACCGCCTTACTGCTGTGGTGCAAGACCGCAGATCGCCTGCTGTGGAGATTCATCTGCCGCGCTTGTGGGCGACCCACCATCGCCGCGGACCGGCATGCAGCTTTCGATTGTGCTGCGACGCACACGGCGCGAAAGCGCGCTCTGCGGCAGGAGGGCTGCCTGCAACCTCCGGGACCTTTGCATGGAGCACGATCGACAGTCGCGTGCGCTGTGACATGCGCTGTGACATCTGGCAGTAGCTGACACCCCGAGGTCTTCGGGGCAGGAAATATTTCTGAGACCAAAAATGGTGTGACGTGCAGGTGCCCAAGCGCATCGAGTTTGTGGACTCGCTGCCGCGCAACGCCATGGGCAAAGTCAACAAGAAGGCGCTGCTCACGGAGTTCTTTGCCGCCAAAACGTGATCCTGCGGAGCCTGCTGCCAGGCGCTCGCCGAAGATTATGCACTACTAAGATCGTTAAAGCAATCTGAAAGCCACAAAAGGCAAGCGGTATCTGGACGGAATCGCAGTCTGTACCCTTCTTGGAGAGATCTGCAAAACGCATTTCCAATACAGCAGGCTGCAACATTCTCACCTTTATTCCATTGGACAGCTGGCGGCCTGCGTCTAGCATGCTGCACATGCTGCTTGCTTGATGCCTGCTCGTTCTTTGCATCATCGCAGATGCACAGGGTTCTGACGCTCAACTGAGATATCACTCACCAAACAGCATTCGGCAAGCAGTAGAGCTGCGTCCTGATGCCAAATGTCAATGCGCAGAAGGGTCTAAGTTTCGGTCTATATAACAAGCAAGGGTTGTCCACCTATCCGACGTTGTCCAGTCCCTCCTTTCGAATGGCTGCAAAATCACGAACTCTCTGCACGTGTTCGTCATGCTGGCTGCTGGTGAATTGGTGCCGCCAGTTTCGTTCTCAACACCAAAATCTGAGCCGCCGCTTGATGTAGCTGGCGGCTCGCCATGTGTCGGCTCGCTTTGCAACCAGTTTGCAGAAGTGGTATTGCAAATGTAAATCATCACCCCTGGCTTGCTTTCAGCGGGCCGACTTGAGCAAGATAGTTTGCTGTTCCGACGTAATTGCCCTGCACACGAAGTTCAGAGCTTCAGCTCTCCCAACAGTTCACCATGCACACACAACCAGAGTCGATACATGCGGATGTGAACCGCCCCAGCGGTAGCAAATAGCCGCAGCCCTCTTCAGTCGCACTGCGGGCAGGCGGCATGACAGGATGGCTGAGAAGGGGCGGACAGAACACATGTAGCATTTATGCTATCGGTTTCGCACCGGGGGCGCGTAGTTGCACACGGTCAGCTGCCTAAATGGGTAGGCAGTGCTGCCGACAGGTAGGTCGCACCTGGCGGTGCCGCAACCGACCTGTGATACAACACAAGATCCGTCTTGAAGAAAGTAACGAAAGTAGTTGAGCATCATGTGTGCATTAATTAATGCATGCGCGAATGACGAGCCAGGAATCTGTGCGCCATCAAAAGGGTCGACAGACAGTCTGCTCTATCGACGAGTCCAGGCACATTTTGGCAGATGCAGATGAAGCTGCCGCACCTGCGCGGTGGCTCGCCAGACGATCTGTGCGACACCAGGAGAGGACAGATCATTGATTTAACAGCATGTCGAAGCACGCAACAGCTCTCCTCGCACCGTACGTCCCGCTGCTCCTGTGCGGCAGGCATGTGTGATGATCAAATGATGGCCCAGACACGGACCTGGGTAAAGTGTCCGATGACGGCTGACGGCGTCGTGTTTCTTGCAGCGCCAGTTGCAAAATCGTAGTTGGCAACCTCGGCGTACCTGAACGAAGCATGGAAAGCGTCTCAGCAGCCTCACCAGCGAGACATCAACAGCTCACTGCTGCAAAGCCTCCGGCCAGTCTGGTGCTGTCCGTTGTGTTGATTTGCAAGTCGGTGCAAACAAGCATGCCTAACATACCCTTGCCCATTGCATCCCCCTCGGGCCGTAGCCTGAAAGGAGCCGGGCGCGCTGATGCCTCGCTCACCAGGAGGTCACAGCGTTCAGGAACTGTGCGGAGTCGTCGCCGCCCAGGGCGCTGGCGGCGGTCGCAGACACGATGTAGAGATTCTCGCCCAGACCCGCGGCCCCGCTGTGGGTCAGCCCACTGCACCTGCCACATTGATGCGTTGATCTCACAGCCAACCTTCTCCAAGACGGCCCGGGGCGCATGCTGTGGCGTGTCTGACTTGAGCTTCTCCACACGTCCCTAATTGCGGGCACGAACCAGTGGCACGATGCTGCACAATGTAGATGTCATGGCTCGTGCCGGTTGCATAGTCACCGATTACAACGCAAGGTTGCAGGCAGGAGGCGTAGGACGCTCACTTGGAGGCATACGTCTGCGCCGTGGCTGCTATGCTGTCACTCCAGGTCAGATTGCTGGTGCTAATGTGCAGCTGGCGCTTGCTGTTGTGGGTGTCGGTTGCGGTCCGTGTTGATGGGCTGGCAGCATTTGGCGCGGCCGTGGGACCAGCAGTTGGCGTCTTTGTCGGCGCCTTTGTTGGTGCAGCTGTTGGTACTGCCGCTGGCGCCTTTGTTGGTGACGTTGGCGGTGGCAATCTTGGCGGTGGGGGCGGCTTCAATGGCGGAGGCCGCTTCAGCATGGCAGTCGGCGCTGGTGTTGGCGCAGCTGTCGGCGCCTTTGTTGGCGCAATTGGTGGTGACGTCTTTGGTGGTGGTGATCTCAGCGGCGGGGGCCTCCTCAGCAATGCCGTCGGCACTGGTGTTGGCGCAACAGTCGGCGCCTTTGTTGGCGTTATCGGTGGTGGCATCTTTGGCGGTGGCGTCTTCGGTGGTGGCGATCTCAGCGGCGGGGGCATCCTCAGGATTGCCGTCGGCGCTAATGTTGGCGCAGCTGTTGTTGCATTTGTCTTTGGCGGCGGCATCTTCGGTGACGGGGGTCTCGTGAGCACGGATGTCGGCGCCTTTGTCGGCAAGGCTGTAGGCGCCTTCGTTGGCAAGGCTGTTGAAGCAGCTGTAGGCGCTCTTGTCGGCAAGGCTGTTGGTGCGACTATAGGCGCCTTGGTTGGCAAGGCTGTCGGCGCGGCCATCGGCGCCTTCGTTGGCAAGGCTGTTGGTGCAGCAGTAGGCGCTCTTGTCGGCAAGGCTGTTGGTGCGACTATAGGCGCCTTGGTTGGCAAGGCTGTCGGCGCGGCCGTCGGCGCATTCGTTGGCAAGGCTGTTGGTGCGGCTGTCGGCGCTCTTGTCGGCAAGGCTGTTGGTGCGACTGTAGGCGCCTTGGTTGGCAAGGCTGTCGGCGCGGCCGTCGGCGCATTCGTTGGCAAGGCTGTTGGCGCAGCTGCTGGCGCCTTTGTTGGCGCCCCTGTCGCCGCTGCTGTTGGCGCTTTGGGCGGCGGCGGACCTGCTGACGTTGGCAGTGGGGGCATGGCGGGCAACCGGTACGTTGATGCCATCCATCGCATGGTCGTCATCTGCCGTTGCATCGCATTGACAGAGTCAGTTGCAATGCTGCTGCAAGAGAGGGAAGGGTGCCCAAAACACCCCTGCAACCATGACACTACTTGCTGGCTGCGGTGTCAAACCAACCGGCATTATTGCAGCACAGAAGGCAGCACCCTGGCGCAAAATCAGGAGCACCAACGACAATAGCAGCAGTGCTAAAATCAACTGGCACCGGCATTGACAGGCCGAACATGCCCGTTCCAGTCGACAGCGGTAGTGCGGCAGGCCTGGGCAGCAAGGCAAAGGCAACCCGGCGTTCACACAATACCTGCTCCGAGGTGAACGTGTTCAAGCACGCATCATCAGCATAATTCAGATAATTTGCCGTAGGATCCAACCCAGCAGAGCCGGGGCAGGAGTCCTGCGGAAATGGCACACAACTTGAGCCAGGGGGTTACATGCAGGCTGTGCTGCATGCTGATCTTGATGAGGCTCAAGGCATCTGGGCTGCTGCCGTCGTCGGGCACGGGCCCTGAGCTGCAACCGAGAGATGTGTGAGTTTGCGGCGCCCTGAGCACATACAGATCATGTGGGAGCATGCTCTAGGGGCTCCCGAGTCGGCCTCTCTGACCACTCGGTGACAGCAGCTTTCAATGACGGCTGGTGATAGGCTCAGCGGCCGATGGCACATGCTGTTCAATCACGGTGCAAACTATGAACGGCGGCGCTCAGAGAGCCATTAAGCGGGTTCATCAAGGAGGAGCCTGCACGAAAGTTGACTGCATTGTCACACCTGGACACCGCAGCTGAAGGGATAATCGTCATAATCCGACATCTCCGGCGTGTCGCTGACCATGTCGTTCGGCTCGGAGCACCTGAAGCAGACAAAATCAGTTGCGCAAAACCTGGAATACCTCTTGAAGCGCGCCAATCCAATGAGACAGTCACCAACGAACGGACCGAATGCAGCTGATTTGGCCTTTGCTTTCAGCAGTGTGAGTGGCGCCCGGGGGGCTCCGCATGCAAAAACGGGTCATTGAGGTTTGAATGGCGCTCACCCATCCTGGAACGTGTGCAGCAGGCCCAACCAGTGGCCCACCTGCGGGTAGGAAGACAGCCTTTCTCAGCACTCGTCCTGCATTTACTTGTCTGGGCATGAGGATGGTCGCATTGAGTCACTGATTTCGGTTGGTGTTGCATATTGCCAGTGTGCACGCCGTGCACAGGGACTGCACTGGAAGGATGCACTGAGTTCTGTTTGGAGGCTGTACAAATCAAGAGTAGCAAGGAATACAAAGTGCTTAGCTGCGAGTTGAACACACCTCGTGCACGAGCGTGAGCCCCAGATTGTACTGCCTGCCTTTGCCATAATTGGCGTCGCCGCCTACAGTTTGCATGCTCTGGGACTTGGACCGGCCGAGCGGGAACACGTCTGGTGCGCGGCAGGACATCCAATCGCAGGGCTTTTGAGTGCTTGGTCTGAAGGCCAGCAAAGCCCTAAGAGCAGCAGCTGCGCATGCTGTGGCGGCCAAGCTGCTGCGCAGACGGTACGCCGCGCCCTGCTCATAAACCCAAATCCTGCATTCGCACCTGGCATGGTCTGGAAGTAGATTGCAATGCCGTCCATGTTTAGGGCTGTCTGCGCGGCAGGCGTTGCCGCACCATTATAGGGCCCCAAGTCCCAGGGAAACGTTGCCCATCCCAAAATAATGTCGTTGTCGGAAGTCACAAAAGCACCTGTGAGCAGCAGCGATTGGGATCAGCCTGCGCACGCCCTCGCAGGAGCCTTCAGCGCATGCAATGTGGAATTGTCGGCTGAAGCACAACACACAAAACAAGAACTATTACCAGTGTAGACGTTTAGAGATGCCTGCGCGCAACCACAAGGCAGCCGTCAGTGCTGAAGCATCGAGCGGCCATCGAGGCTGCAACACTGCCACAAGCGAGCGCACCACCGTGATCCCTTCGCAAGGCTGCAGTTGTTGCCGGCGTCTAACCTTTGCAAGCGGCCGGCCATGGCCCGGCTCTGTATACGCCGCGCGGTCGTGCCTGATCGCAGCTTGCAGGGCATGCAAGATGCGTTTGGTTGCTGCCTGACAGTGTCCTGAACTGCAAAACAGGCTCACCTTGCCGCCACGGTGTAGCGCTATCTTCATATCGACCTCCTCCTGGGAGGCTGCAAGGTCGTTGGATTTTAGATTGAACCAGGTGGCGTTGACGGTCCTGTCGATGCCGCGTGGCGCGCCCAGTGTGAAGCGGAAGTCCGTCTGCCCGTAAGTGGCCGCCCGATTCAACACTGCCAGCTGGTCGGTGATCCAGGCGTCGGGCAGGTTGCCGCCCACCAGCGTTGTGTCTGCAAGACATCCAGCGCGTCAGCAGTCTCAGGTTGCTGAGAGATTGACTTTCTTGAACTTTACTACGAGTACTTGTACGCTTCCGTGCCTCACGCAGTGTTGAAAGCACACTATGTAGGTACAAAATGTACAATATGCTCCGCATGTCAGCGTGAGGCCAGCGCACCCTCCATGATCACGTGGATGTAGACATTGATGTAGACTGTCACGCCTGCCGCACGTGCGCTACTGCTCTGGTGTGCCTGCGTCGCCATCCTAGCCGCGCTGACGGTGGCGTCATTCGGGCGGGGCGTGCCGCAGCGGCTGATGGCCTGCGCCTTTGTACTTGTGCTGACTGCCTTGGGCAGCGACCGCCGCGTGATTGTTGTGGGTCGCTTGCGGGTTGGCCGCCGTTTTGTGGGCCTGCGGCGTGTGGGCTGCCGCCGCTTCGTTGGCCGCTTCGTTGGGCGCCGCTTGGTGGGCCGTTTTGTGGGTCGCCGCTTCCTCGGCCGCCGCTTCGTCGGCTGTCGCTTTGTCGGCCGATGCCGCACCGCCAGGAGGCTGCGTCTGTCACTGGTAGTGCCGCTGATTGCTGGCGCTGCTTGCACCGTGCTGATGGCCTCTTTGTCGTCCGCTGCACGCGGGATGCCCGCATCCGCATCTGGCGCCAACCCCACCACCGCTGCCGCTGCCAGCGTCAGCAGCAGCAGCCAGGCCGGACATTGCTGCGTGCGCATGGCGTCTGACTGGTGACGGCGCCAGACGGAAGTTTGGCCTGCGTATAGAGAGAGTGAGCGTGCAGGTGAGGCCCTGACACGCAGGTCCAGGCCACGAGCCAGCTGACCTGGCTGTACAGATCGACTGACGCACGACGCACGACTGGCCGCGGAGTAGTCGGCGCAGCGTGGACAGTCTCCGCGTAAGATTGAAAGGCAGCCGGAGACGCCGCGCGGCGGCTAGTCTGCGCGCTGAACTCACACCGCCACCTCTGAGCGATTTTGCAACACTCCGAATTCGAAGCGGGACAGGAGCGGTCAGCATCGTACCGGGAAGCGGCTGTGAGATGAACAGCAACGACTTCGGCCTTGGCCTTCTTTAAGCACTAGAGCCCTTGACCCTTGCGTCCTGTACAGATCGTTGCGCTGTAGTGATTTTGGCCCAACGCACGCAGATCGTGAATGAAATGCGCGCAGGCGCCGCGAGTCGCGGCGGATCGCAGATGTGGTTTTAACTGTAGCTCAGCTATCTGCGCTGCTGGCCGCGGGCCTGATCATCCCGCCGAGCGTGCAAGTACCGCGACGACAGGCTGCCCAGCCTGCCGACCTCGGCTGAGACGAGGACAGGATAGATGAAACGTCACACACACTGCCGCAACCACAGACGGAGAGCGCGGGGATCAACAGTCAGTTGCATGCGACATCAACGCGAACATTTACCGTACCAGCAAAGTGGCTCATTGCAAGAATATCTCGTCATGGTCGCGAGGTATATGATTGACGACTGACATCGCCTCTACACGACTCACTCTGGCTCGTAGTTTCTTGCTTTCAATGATCTGACCAGACTGCGGCGCATGCAAGCATTGAAGAGGATGCAAGCAGGGCTGGTACGATGGTGCGTGTGCTGCTGTTCTCACCGCACAGCAAGACGGAAAGCACAGTCTGTTTCGAGTCAGCTTCGGAGCCCTGAGTGTCCGTCTCGACTTCCTGCGGAGAAAACTGAGTGTGCAAATCGGCTTTCGGCAGCGCTATGGCGGCAGAGGGGAGATATACGTACTGCAGTGCGGGGGATCGCCAATTCTCGGAAGGTGTTGTACTGCCCGTGGGTACATCTCAAGTGGAAGTGCGAGCGAGCGGTGCCCTTACACTGTGTACGGCAGAGTTCGTCTGCGTGCGAGGACTATATCGTGTGCGTGGTGGGGTAACAAGGAGTCCACCGGCTGGGCCTCAAGCAGCGAGTCCAGTCATCCAGTCATCGCGAAAACCCATGCTTCAAGTTCATCTGACGGTCAGGTACGTGGCAGGCAGCTGCATGAAATTTGCAAGACTTGGACTCATGTGAACGCAGACTGCGTACTTTGCTCTCTCGCCGAGACTGTATCGCATCCCTCTCAGCCTCGATCATCGACATATTTGCTGCAACAATGTGAGCCTGATCCCGGTACTCCCGGCTCCCGGTCGACAGATCTTCTCGTTGATCTCATATATGAATCAGTCTCAATGCCATGCATGCACCAAGAGCTGTTGTACCTGCCAAGACCATGCTGCCAATATGTACTCATGCACTCACCAGGCTGAACCGCAAATGCTGCACACACATGGTCAACGCGCCTGCTCAAATTGCAGGATAGATTGACACGCGATCACTGCCCCGTTATCATGGCGGCGGCGCTGCCTGAGTGGCACCGCATCAAGCTGGGCAAGACGGGAAAGGGTCGTCCAGGTGCAATAGCATTTGTCTCTCTGCAAGCAGCCAGGCACGGAGCCTGGCCCATATTTGATGAGGAGACTGAAACTCTGGTATGGATGCACCTGCCGCTCGCCAGCCTGTGCATGTCTGCAGCAGCTCACCACCTCAGACTTTGCACGTCCCACCGCACCCTCCGGCTGCAGCGACAGCTCAAGCGAGCACTGCAGCAACACTACCTTCCCATCGGTGTGCAGGATTATGCAGTGTACAAATCAGATCCACAGTTTCACTGATGGCGGTCAGCTGCTTGGCGCTGTGGGCGGCTGGCGTGCGCATCCACATAAATGTTGACGTTGAGCGTCTGACGCCACGCAGCTCGCGGCGGGTACGCTCACTACCTACTCATGCAATGAAGGTGTTTGCTGCGTTGCAGAGCTGCGTATTCGAACCCAATGTATGCGAGCGAGCAGCAAACGCCAAGCTGAGGACACAATGAGGACACAACCCGGATCTCTTATCATGTGTCGTTTGCTTCTCTGGGATCACCCCTTTCCTGAATGCTGCTATAGGAACTTAAAGTGGCCAGGCGGCAAGCCACGGAGGTGGTATCGAGCGACATGGCCAGGCTGTTCTCTGGGGAGCCGCGGTTTGAATCAGGGGCGGCCGACCCGCTTGCGCAGGCAGCCACGTTCAACAAATCATCGCTCGTCACGCTTGGGATGGATCCTCGTCCGTTCGGCTTCAGCCAAGCCAGTGCGCTTTCCGGCATGCCAGAGCACGATCCAAATGACACATTTCATGCTCACACTGCCGCTGCACCAGGTCACTTAGTAAGTATGCGGGTCGGGAATCGCACATTGTTTTCCGTGCAGACGAAGACCATTTTGCGTACAACCACTTCTTCTACAAGGTGATCCCCGCGGCGCAATTTGTGTGCCTGCAGCACGTGTCTCAAGGGCCATCACGAGCTGCGGCAGCCTTAGCGTTGACAGTCTGCAATGCTCCCTTTGGACTGCCAGTCATTCTCTCGTGTCATGTCAGCTCATGCAACTCACTCCCACGTCTGCAGATGGTGGGCGGTGTGTACCTGGAGTTGGGCGGACTAGACGGCGTCACATTCAGCAACACCTTCGTCTTTGAGCGCTTTGCAGGCTGGAAAGGTGCTGGCGCCACCGACCTGCGATGTCACCTTGCCTCAACAACCTGTGACGCCCACTGCGTGTGACTGCGCTATAACGCCAGGCTGCAGCATGATTGCGCCTTCGCTGCTCATCGACGGGCATCCGCGATCATCCAACATGCGGGCAGCAGTCGCCTGCTGCCGGGCATGTATGTGGCAGGCACACCACAGTGCTGACAAACACACGAGAGAGCTCATGCAAACTGGCACAGGCATGCTGATTGAGCCGGGGCCAAGCAACTTTGCGATGTTGCGCCGAAACCGGCCAAATGCAGCTTGCGTCAACGCAGCAGTCTGCAGCGAGCCTTCAACGGTGAGCACTGCCGCAGACCCTGCAGGTTCTCTGTGACGCACAACAGAGGATAATCGATATCTGGTGGATTTGGGGCTCTCCCTGACGCATCCCCATTGGGTGCATGATGCCTGGCTATGAAGGCAGATCCGCATGAGTGCACACGCCCCCTCCGAGAGGGCAGGCGGGGCTGCGCGCCTGTGATGCCCCTGGCTGGCACTGGCGCTTCAGATCTCTGCCGCCGCAGCTGTTCGGCATGCTGCGGTTCCTGGGTCTGCCCGAAGCCGTCGTCAGTAAGTATATTGTGCATGTTGACAATAGATCCTGTGCGCAGGTGCACTTTGTGGAGCGGCACGCCGTCGGCGGCATCCTCGAGTTCATGAACCCAGAGCACAAAGCGGCCTGGCTTAAGGATGTGGACGTGGCCGCGCTGCCCGCCATCTCATGCTTCCCCCTGAGGTGATGCGCCAGCCTCTCGCCAGTGTGCGGACGGCCGTCGCCAGCGCGGCCGTGCTTGGCAGCAGGTGCTGACGTGCATGCCGACCGCTGATAGGCGCAACTTTGCGCCTGTCCGGCAACGGTACACTTCCACAGGGACAGGCAATACTCGCCTTGAGGGTGACGCTGCCATGCAGATGCACTCTTGGTTGACCTGGGGCCAGCGACAGTTCTCCGAACCTGGCTCAGTGGCGGTGTGACCTCATGTCTTACGTCAGCGAGTGCGTGTCCTGGTTTCTTGGTTATGTATACACTGCCAGGTGGTCCTGTCACGCTGGCGGAGAGTGATCAGGCCACTCTTGATGCGCGCAGCACGATCCTGAAGTCGGCAGGCGTGGACCATCTCAACTTTTGGTCGCTGGACGTGGAGGGAGCCGAGTTTGAGGTCCTGCGCACCTTCGACTTCAAAGCGGTGCGCCTGCTGACCTCGGAGCTCGGGACCAATGTCACCTCTGTGTACGTTTCTTACAGGTCGCGAGGGCTGGGCGTTGTGCCACCGTCTCGTGGTCCTGCCAGCCTGTCTGCGCCAACATAGGGCCAAAAAGGAGAAGTCACATGGTCCGGCGCGGGGGGGATTTTCTGGGTCCTGCATGGCCACAGCGATAGAAACGATGAAAACGAAATGTCGTGGTCCTCTGGCGTGCCGTGCGGAGCTCCCAACACTCTGTGCGTCCAGGTGCGAGTCGATGTGCTCGTCGCGGAGGCGTGGCCATCGGACGCCAACCAGGCGAAGAACAACAAGGCGGAGAGCATCCTGCTGAAGAGCGGCATGAAATTATATGCCTCGGATGTGAGCCCCCTTTCCTGATGCTCACTGACAGGCGCAGCAACGTGGCGTCCTAATAGATCCTCCTGAGTTTGCAGCCCAGCATATGCTTCCCCAGGCGACAGATGACACAAATTACTGCTAATTGTTTGTATATGTCTTGTTGCTGCAGCCGCACAACCGATGGTATGTTCGTCAGGGATTCACGCCATCCCAATCGCCCGCTCTCGTCAAGGCGCAGCAAGACGCTGCTGCAGCGCAGCAGGCGGCCGTTGCTGCATGAAACCACCTCATAACAAACGTCCAATTGACGAGATCGGGGGAAGCCTCCAGGCGTGCGACAATTCTCGTGCACCTTTTCTGGGCCTGCTGGCGGAGGTGGCTTCAATGGCCGAGAAGCATCGGGTGGGCAATGTGCCACTGCCAGCAGTGGTGCGCATGGCCTGGGTAAGTCAACTCGTGTGTGTACCCATGTACACGCCAGCTCGTTGAGCTTGCATGACGGGCCGGTAAGAGGGCGAACCCAAATTGTTAGCTGTTGGGAGTGGGGGGTTTATTTCAAGCCCCTTCCCAGACTTCGCTGTAGATGTGCACAGTGCCACACGTTGCACAAGCCGCACTGGCTTGGAAAAGCCACCCAATTGGAGGAAAGCAGGCTCGACGACCCTCTTGATGTCAACTCGTCAAAAACTCAATGCAATTCAGGTGAGCGTCGCTTGTCTCAATCGGAAGTTTGTGGCACCCCAACATGAATGGCCGTGCTGTGCCGTGCCGCGTCAGCGTCTGAGGTTGCTACACTGCTGCGCAAGGGGACGGCATTCGACTGTGCGCGGCAGCACGGCGCAATAGCCAAGGACTTCAAGCATGTCTGACTTAGGTAGTGAATGTACGACCCTCCCCTGCCTAGACCGTCTTGGCGCCAACACAGCCAGCGTGCAGAGTGGTCCTCCAAGCCTTCCTCCAGCTGCCACTGTCGCTGCTGAGCACTGCGTAATCCGTCGCAGAGCACGACTAACTTGCTGCAGCGCCCGCCTTGTCCGCCACGATCTTCCTCTCGATCTGTGCAGCACGTGTGATGCAGCACGGCTTTATCCAACTGACATACAGCTGGACGTATCACCTGGACATATCATGCACTGCATGCGGATAGCAGGCTGCTTCTGCTTCGCCCTCAGGCGGTGCTGGACCCAAACGACAGTGTCCCATGTCGACAACAAGCGCCTCTAGATCGACTCTGTAGAAACCCAGAAGTATCAGACAACATCAACATCCAGCAATGGCAACAGCCCATGATGCACTCTGGAGCGGCACCGCCTTGCAATTCTGCCGCTTCGGACCCACTACAGCCTGTGAGAAAAAGGTGGTGGAACACCAGTGAAGGCAAAGGCTGCGCACCTGTGGCGGCACCACTTCGTACTTCTCCAGCTGCATGCTGTACTGCGCGCGGCCCTTGGTCATGCCCCGCAGGTTGGACACATACTGGAACATCTCGCTCAGCGGCACATTGGCCTGCAGGCAGGAGGCGGTGTGCTGCGTCACGAGGGCCGGCGCTGGTTCGCTGGGTGCGAGGGCCCCCGCCTGCTGGGCCAAAGAACGTGCCAGACCAGCGTCTGCAAAGTTCCGCGCCTGCGCCCGGCAGCAGGCTCCGGCGCAATGCAGACCGCCTGGGGGGTGCTTCCGCAGACGGCAAGAACGACTGGTGTTCAGTGGGAATTCTGTTGCCCGGGAGTTCTGATGTCCTCAGTGCAGTTTGAGCGAGGGGCACACTGGCGTGGGGGGCTGGGGGCCCGCCAATGCGGCGGAGCTTGAAATTTATTTGTTATTTTTACGCGCCTTGATGAGCTTCATGCTGGCGGGCTTGTCAATGAACTCGCCGACCATGCCGCGCCGTGAGTTGAGGTCGCCGATGACGTCGCCCATGTGCTCCTCGGGGGTGACCACCTCCACCTGCAGCAGGGCACGATGTAAGGTTTGTGGCTTAACAGTTCAAGGTTTGGGCGGCCCAGCGTGCCGTGCACCATAGCACGTCCCCAGCGGTGCGGTCAGGACAAGACGTGAGGAACGCTTTGCATGGCCTCACACATCAGCAGAGCTCAGGAGCTGTGCCCCACTGAGGCAGGGTTGCCAACACATCGTCACGTGTGCGCAGGCGTGCAGCACAGGCGTGCCTCGCTCTCAAGAACAGCAGCGCGCCAGGCCGGGCGCGGCTGCAGAGAGGGCAGAGGGTTCAGCGCCAGCAACTACCGCTTCAGGCGCGCCCCGGCGACCAGGCGGCAGCACGGTTCGGCCCCAACGGTGGCTCGGAGACGCCTGAGGAGGCAGCTGAAGGTATGGAGGTTGATCCTTAACAAACGAAGAAACCGCGCACCCGCATGAGCGGCTCCAGCAGCTGCACGCCGCACTTGGGCATGGCGTTGCGGAAGGCCTGCCGCGCCGCGATCTGGAAGGCCAGCACGCTGGAGTCCACGTCGTGGTAGCTGCCGTCCAGCAGCGTGCACTTCACATCCACCACCGGGTACCCCGCAAGCGAGCCCGCCGACATCATCTCCTCAAGCCCCTGCAGGATTCGTAACTCGCATTGAGACTTACGGTATTGAGAGTTTCAGGACAAAGAGCCACCGCCCCGCCCGCCGACATCATCTCCTCCAGCCCCTACAGGTTTGCGGGACTGACAGTTTCAGGACAAAGGGCCGGAGCCGGCCGATATCATCTTCTACAGGCCTTCACCTTTGCAGGATTCGTCTTGGGGCAACAGGGCTTGATTGTGCAGCCTGAGCAGGACTGGCATGCACTCGACATTTGTGGCCATGCAGCCCGGCAGCGGGCTCACTGGCCGTGTACCACGCCTCCTTGAGGGACCCCAAACTGTTGGGACGGCTGTCGAAATTGTTTTGGAAAATGATCAAAGAATGTTTTAATACACCTTCGTGACACCCGGGATGTACTCCTTGGGGATGGCGCCGCCCTTGATCTCGGACCGGAACTCGAAGCCGGTGCCCGGATCCGCCGGCTCGAAGCGCACCACAATCTCAGCGAACTGGCCGCTGCCGCCCGACTGCTTCTTGTGCGTGTACTGGATCTCCGCCGTCTTGGAGATGGACTCCCGGTAGTTCACCTGGGGAAAAGGTGAAGGATTCCTGTGAAGCCCGACGGCTGCGACGCATCCCAGCGGCACGTGGCCAGCGTGAAGTGCTTGGGCAAGCAGGCCACAGTTCCCTGCTGCAGCAGGGAGGTGACCGTGGACTTGCTCGAAACATGGAACCACGGCAGGGCACAGTCGGAGGAAGCTGTTGGCTTCGGCAAGGGCGCGGGCGGCGACCCTGATCCGAGAACACCGGCCAAGACCGGGCTGGCTAGAAAACACAGGATGACTGTGCATTGGACCAGTGCGAGCAGGCGCGGACCTGGGGAGCGCCGACGTTGCACTCGACGTTGAACTCGCGGCGCAGCCGGTCGACGATGATGTCCAGGTGCAGCTCGCCCATGCCCTCGATGACCTGTGCAGGGGAGCGAGCAGGGTTTAGAGGGTCGCTGCTTCCTGCCCAAGGCCTCATGCCATCACAGCCTCCGCGTCGGTCGAGCGAGGACAGAGCCCGACCGAGCTGCAGCGGCAGGAGCACGGGCATGCGGCTCTGCGCGGGTGCGCCAGCGCCACAGCCCCTCGGCGGCGCCGCTGCAGCAGTCTGGCAGCGCCTGCCCCCACGCAGCACACAGCGGCGATGCCGGCAGCGGCGGGGAGTCGCACGCACCGTCTGGTTGTTCTCCTCGTCGCGCTGGTGGTGGAAGGAGGGGTCCTCCTGCCCCAGCTTGTGCAGCCCATTGCCCAGCTTCTCCAGGTCCGCCTTGGTCGCCGGCTCGATGGCGACCTGCGCGCGCGAAGTACGTGAACTGAGAAAGCTGTCCTTGGGTGAGGGCTTTCCCTGAGTATGATTCTGCCCAAGATCTTCGGTCCGCCTTGTAAGTCTGCATAGGACAGCGGCGGCAGGCTTGCGGACGTCGTGGTGGACATGACAGGTCATTGGCGCACAGCTTGAGATGCGTACGGGAGGGGTTGAGCCGCTGCTGCCAAGGCACAGCGTTTCCACAATCCTGCTGCCGCTGACTCCAGGGCCGGCCAAAGTGGCTGTAACAACTCGTTCTGCCCCTCATTGGCTGCTGCCTGCAGATGCTGGCTGACAAATCCGCCGTCGCAACTCGTCCATCTAGCTTGGGGGCGCCAAGCAAAGCACAGGCATAGGTCCCGGCACGCTCACACCGTCGAGGAGCTGCAGCAAACTAGCTGAACACAAGGTGACGGCGCTTTCATGAGATATTATTCATGTTAGACACCTTGATGACGGGGTCTGGGAACTCCATGCGCTCCAGCACGATGGGCTTGCCCTCATCGCACAGCGTGTCGCCGGTCGTCACATCCTTCAGCCCCGCGATGGCCACAATGTCGCCGGTGCGCGCGTGTGTGATGTCCTGCGTGCGCAGTTTCGGAGGTAAATGAGCCGACGCTGGGCGTGGCGTCGGAGCTCCTTTTGGACATTCTGCTCGGGCACTGCCTGCTGCGCCGCCCACGGGTGAGGGGCGGCGCCCCAGAGGCAGAGGAAACACCATTTTCTCGCAGGCAAGCGCCACGCAAACGCTGAAGCTACACTTCTCGCAGGTGCACCGCCCACCAGGAAGACGACCGTTCCTCACAAAGGCGTGACATGTGGCGCAGGACATGCAAAGGGGCGGCGCCAGCGCAGGATAGCATAGCATAGGCGAGGCTGCCGCCAGCTCAGGCTTCGATCGTGGCACCGCTTGGCTTGCAATTCCGCTGGGGAGGCATTCCTGATCTCACATGGCGCTCTGTAGGGGTGACTTCAAGGTCAGTACGCCTGGTATCACCTGCCGGTCGTTGGAGTGCATCTCCATCATGCGGCCGATGCGCTCCTTGCTGCCCTTGCTAGAGCACAGCGCGTAGCCGCCCGTCTGTAGCGTGCCGCTGCAGCAGGAAGTTTCCAAAAACCATCAGCACCGTGTATGAGTCGGCGGGTCACTTTCCCTACTGTATACTACCTGGGCGCACAGCGCGCAGCTGCCAGTCGCCTGGGATGCCGCTGCGGCAAGAATCTGCCATGTGTAGCGTCAGCGTGGGTCGAACCACGATGTTGCGCTGAGGCTGTCGACAGCATGCATTGTGAGCGAGCTGCAAAAGCAGTGTCAGGTGCTCTGAGGCGAACAGGTGTACGAGATGTGAGGCACAGCAGAGGCAGACATATACGTGCAGGGGGCATGCTGAAGCCGGGGTGTGAAACCCATGTCAGCCATGTGAAACCTTGCAGCGGCAACTTGAAAAACGAAAGTACAGCAAACACGGATGAGAATTGGGAGGAGAGGTCTGCACAAAAGACTGCACCTGTACACGCGGCAGAAGGTGAGGGTGCCGACATACTTGTCGGACATGACCTTGAAGGCCAGCGCGGAGAAGGGCTCCTCGTCCGCGGGCGCACGCGTCATCGCCGTGTCCGGGTCGTCCATCGCTGAGCCCTGGAAGTGACAAGGCGCACAGCATGGGAGCAGCGGGGAGCAGATGCGAAGGCATGGACCCAGTGGGTATACTGGGACCGTACTTTGAGGCCATGTGCGGCACCCACTGCCCTGATAACGTACGAAGTGATGAGCGGCAGCGAGCCTGCTGAGCCTCCAGCCCCCAACTGCCTGCTGACAGGCTGCCTGCTGCCTTGGTGCCACGCAACCACGTCTCGGCCGCATACGATGCATGAGCAGGGACCCCTGGGTCGATCGTTCCAGCTCAGATAATGAGACCTGTTTCAGATTGCGGTGGCGATGCATTGTTGAGGGTCTACAGTTGACCCCACCTTCATGGCGGGCACGTCCAGCGGCGAGGGCAGGAAGGCGGTGACCGCATCCAACAGCGGCTGCACACCCTTGTTCTTGAATGCGGAGCCACACAGCACCGGCACGAACGCGCCGCCAATGGTGCCCTTGCGGATCAGCTTCTTGAGCGTGTCCTCGTTCGGGACCTCCCCCTGCGCAAGTGAGGTGAGGGTTTCAGGGCTGCGCGGTTGTCCGCAGTGTGTCTGTGATGTCGCACATTGAAGAGCCCGAAAGGAGCCCCGGCAGGAGCCGGCGCTGACGCCAGCGCCAGCGCCAACACAGTGCCGGGGTACACGGTGTGTCATCACACTCACCCTGAAGCCGACATGGCGGCTTCAAATGGCCTCGTAAGCTTGAAGTCAATGCCCGCTGCGCGATGACTTGACTCTGCCAACCTGAAGCCCAGTCGGCATTGCTGCTCTCTGACGTCAGGAGCCCCCAACCCCGCGGGGCTCATAGGGCAGCCACTGCCGCGCCTCATCATTTCCACTTCATCCTTTGGGACCGTGGATCCATCTGTTCCCATCTTTTGCTCGTGGACTGCCCGCCCGCTCACGTTCAGGGACATCATCGTGGCTACCATTGTCCAGCTCGATCGCCAACTCCACCGGAAATTAGTGTCACGCAGTCTTTCTGCGTTGCAGTGTTCCCACGTATTGACTTTGACTGGTGCTAGGGTCAATTCTCCCACCTCCAGGTACATCTCCATGGCGTCATCATCCATCTCCACCGCCAACTCCACCAACTTTTCGCGCCACTCCTCTGCCTGCTCCGCATAGTCCGCCGGGATGTCGCCGATCTCAAAGGAGGCGCCCAGCTCCTCGCCGTTCCAGGTGATGGCCTTGTTGGCCACCAGGTCGATGACGCCCTGGCATTGAGGCGGCATGTGCGGCATGAGGCGCAAGTGGGGCAGGACGTTGGTAGCAAGCGAACATTTGCATCTGGCTGATAGTTCGTTCAGCACTGGCCGGCACCGCGGCAGTGGCTGTGCACAGCTGGTGACGGCAGCTGCCACCCCCTGGACACTGCCGCCCCAGAGGCGGCCCTAGGGCGGCGGCACAGGCTGCGCCACATGGCAGCTGTCACCTTGGTTCTGATCACTGCCAGCTCACTCGCCGAGCACCTGTCCAGAATCTGAAGGCCGTCCTCGGAACCAGTGGGCAGCGTGCACAAACAGAGCGGCATTGCCGGCGTTGGCAAGACCCTACTTTCCAATGCCAGCTGCCACCGTGCAGCCTGACCTGGAAGTTGTCCTCAGAGCCGATGGGCAGCGTGCACACGAGCGGCGTCGCGCCCAGGTTGCTGATGATCATGTCCACGGTGCGGAAGAAGTTGGCCCCCATACGGTCCATCTTGTTCACGAAGCAGATGCGCGGCACCTGCGCCAGGTGAGGGGGCGACGGCCGTGAGTCATCGGTGGCAATTGAACATGACCAGGATTGGAGACGGCGGTGGCTGCCGGCGCCACAGCCCATGCCAAAGGCGGGCAGCCTTTGCTTGCGGCCGCAGCATGGTGCAGAGGGAGTCAGCGGCTGCGGCTAGCGAGCGAAAAGTCTGTGCGGCCGAAGCGTCACCGAGCCCTGCTGGGGCACCGACCCCGGCGCCTGGGTGCTGTGCACTCCAGGGCAGGCGCGTGAACGAGCTGCGCCCGTGCAAGGACCATGCTGCACTTTGGGCGGCTCCGGCTGATGCCGAGTGTCTATGGCTGGCATCCGACAGCCCCTCTTAGGTATTGACAGCGAGAAAACCCACCCCGTACTTATCGGCCTGGCGCCACACCGTCTCCGACTGCGGCTCAACGCCCGCCACGCTGTCGAACAGCGCCACGGCGCCGTCCAGCACCCGCAGTGCGCGCTCCACCTGCAGGCGCCATGGGCTTTGTGTGCTTTTCTTGAGATGCAGCGGGGCCATGCGCTGCGCTGGCGGTGCCGCGCCGCCCCGTGTGCGCTTCCGGAAGGGGGAAGGGGGCGTGGGGAGGACGGTGTACATAGGACAGCAGTAGCAGCATGAGCAACGTGCATGGCGAGACGCGTTCCTGCCAGCACAGGCTCCGGATGGGTGTCGTGGATGCCGCGGAACGGGAAGCGGGAGGCGCAGCACCTCTAGCGTGAAGTCCACGTGACCGGGCGTGTCGATGATGTTGATGCAGTGCTCCTTCCAGAAGCAGGTGGTGGCAGCAGAGGTGATGGTGATGCCGCGCTCCCGCTCCTGCAGGCGCCAAACACAGGCGTTTTGATGCTGCATCCTGCACATACTCGCTGCGCAGCGAGGGCACAACCAACACGTGCGTCACCCTCCGCGGCTCTCCGAGACTGCATGTCGCTGCCACGAAAGGGTGCGGCCAAACCAGTCGGGTTGGCTGCGCCCCGCCCAAGCTGGGCAAGGCACACCTCCTGCTCCACCCTTTGTGACAGCCCCCGGTCAAAGTCCGGAACCTGCGGCATGCTGCCAGAACACGGCGGCCATGCACATAAGTGCCAAAAGGCATCCAGAACCGCCAGCTGCACCGCACCTGGACCATCCAGTCCATGGTGGCGGCGCCCTCGTGCACCTCGCCGATCTTGTAGCTCTTGCCCGTGTAGAACAGCACACGCTCTGTGCAGGTGGTCTGCGGCGCAGAACAGTGGCCGTGGCTCGGCGGCTCTCGGGAAGCGGTAGCAATCGAACCGTCATGTTGTTTCAGGGCGGCTTTGATGCAGTTGTGTGTGCATGTGTGCACCATGCGATCGCGACGGGAGCGGCTACCGGTTCCGGCTTGCCAGGTCATGCATGATATCGCCGCGCACCTTGCCAGCGTCAATGTGAGCCATGATGCCGATGTTGCGGTACCGCTCCAGCGGGATAATCCGCTCTGCACACCGGGCAACGAAGATAAGCTTGCAACTGTAGGGAGGTCGCAGCCGGCTCAACAGCCGCGTTGATGCTACCTGCTAAGGGTTCCAGCATGGGGAAACAGATGCGCCCCAGATGCACATGCCGTCAAAGAACGAGTGCACATGTGCTGCAGGACGCACTGCTGGTGTCTTTCGACTCTGCGGCGCGGACTTGCAGTTGTCCGCGGCCCACTGAAGGGCGGCTGCTGAGGGTGGAACCCAGGCTCTGCATCTACACGACGTACGCCAGCCCTTGTCGATTTATGCTATGTGCGATCGTGGATGCTAGCAGCTTATCGAAGCCACGAGAGTGACGGAGCTATGCCGAAAACATGCAGTCCCGTGCATGTGGTGCTCTGGCTAAGACATCAATACTTCGCGAGCAGGCGCAGTTTGCGCATGCGAGATATCATCAATAAGGACTCGCAGCTGATGCAGACTGCCAGGCGCCAACCCAAGCCCACTGCCGTGCCCGCACCTGTGCTGCCTGCGGGCTGTTTTGCCGGAAGCCTGTGAAGCTTGGCAACGGCGCGCTGCGGGCGCCACATGCAGCTGCAGGCACCATGGCTGCTGTAGCGCGTCTGCATGGCGCCCTACACTGCGCCGGCGCCGTCTGCGCGCCCGCAAGCATGGTCGCCTGCATGGCTGCTGTGCTCTGAAAGGCAGCTGGACCTTAACTTGCAAGCTTTCCCTGAATGAAGAATCTCAAGTGAATGTACTCCAACGATCGCGGAGGAGTGTACAGGCAGCACGACTGCGCAGTGTCCAGAGCTGTGGCTGACTTTCCTGTCCGACAGCGAGTCCGCGCTCGCAATGACGACACGCAAGCACGATCTGGATTTAGGGTTTGTTATCTGTATTGCGATGTCTAATTTTGCGGTTAGCCTGACCTAGTCGAGCCGCAGAACACCCGCCCGCCAGCGAAAGCGTTCTTCAGAAGTTGGACTACAACGCCGTCGCTGCTGCAGTCTACAGCATTGCCGGAACATCGTCTCAGTGCTGGTGGTCTCGGTCCTGCTCGGCACACCGAGATCTGCTGCCACAAGCTTCAGTCGGGCACTTGGCTTCCGGAGTCCGGTTTTCGCAGAGTTTTCGGGACTGTGTCTGGTCTCGGGTGGCTGCAGCGACCTTCAAGGCTTGACGAAGTCACCGTCAGCAAGCGCAGATGATCAGATCGGGGCGTCTTCCGCAGAGACTGGGCAGCGGCTGGTCACCATACAGTCATACAGCCAACCCTTTCAGCCGACAACTGCGCGCGCGTCGGAGCAGGCGAGCACCTGCTGCGAGCGCCAACGGTGAGACTGCCCACGCCAGTACATCGATTGATCGTCGACGTGCAGCATTCAAGTGGTCGACAGTTCCGGAAATTTGCCGAGGATGCTTGTGGTGGTGCCGAAAGGCAAGGGAGGGTGATGGTCGTGATCAGGTGAGTTCAGTCGTCTTTGTGGCAACATCTGTGCACAAGCTACTACCCAAACAAAGACCCCTACAGATGGCCATGTGCCGTATTTGCAGTTGGATAAGCCAGCAGGAGGCAAATCGAGGCCAAAAGCTTGCCCTTGTGAAGTCATGATCATTTTCGCTAGGCCCTGACACAGGAGGTCCGCAATGCATGTCAGACGGCTGCATTCAAGGGCAGCTGCAATCAAGCGCGCTGCACCCTCCTTCACGCGCAGATTCTCGCACACAAATCCATCTCTCATACCGCGGTGTCGGCGCGACGTAGTATGCTCGATGACCTTGGCAGTCGGAACTGGTTCCTGATACACCACACGATGCTGCTCGCAGGAGTCGGCCCAGACCCGCAGCTGACAGCCTTCCTGGCAGAGGTGGCGCACGGCCGCATCCGCCCGGATGATGCTGCCCGCCAGCTCAGCAGCCTCCTGTCGTCGGGCCAGCCCACCGGCGACTTCGCAGCCACCGACCTCTCCAGGTGCGCCTGCGGCGTGCGAGTCCTAGGCAAATGTCTGACGCTTGCGCACTACTAGCAGTCGTACACAGTTGACCGGCAGCGGGGTAGACTGCTGCATCTCCGCCGGTAGTCCCCAGAGACCGAACTCAGGTCGTTTATGTCGCCACCAAAGGGGAACTGGGAGCGAGCAGTGACCTGCGGTAGCATCGCCGCGGAGATGCATGGCAGCGCCGGGGCGGTGCAGCAAGGGGGCACCATCGCAGTCGTCTGAGGCTCGTAAGCCCAGAGCTTCGGGATAAACTTGCGTGCAGGAGCGAGCGCACCGGCTTCCCGGAGGTGGTGTGGGGTCCCGGCAAGACGCCGCTGCAGATCGTGACCATCATGCGCAAGCTCATCGAGCGGGAGGAGCTGGCGGTCGCGACCCGCATTGAGCCCTCGGTGCGGCCTAAGGCTTTGGGGGTTTGAGGGGCGGCAGAGGATTTTGTTGCAGGATTGCAGCAGGGCAGCCATCTCATAGAGGATGCACCAAGCAGGCCACACCCAGGGAGGCGGCCTCCCTCGGGAGCCTTCGCGTTCTTCACTGCATGGCATTGGTGGCAGCCTGCTTGTGAGGGCACTGGTATCGGAATGCGAGCTGGTCGCAGATGCTGCAGTCATTACATCTTGTCGCGACCATGCACCAGAGTTTCTTTTCTGGTACAGGTGGCGCAGGAGGTGCAGGAGATGCTGCCAGCGCAGGTCGAGTACATTGAGCAGGTGCGCCCTGCTGGAAACCCTTAGCCAGCACAGCAAATCGTGCTACGGGCTGCAGCCTGGCGTGCACGTTGCTCTGCGCCGGTATACTTGCACAGCATCAACCATTCCTGTTGTGGGGGACCGACTGCAGCTGGAGGACGTGGTGTTGGTTAAGAGACCTGCACTTGCTGCAGTGATTTTGCTGCGGGCTGGTCTTGGGGGCTGCATTTCAGACAGAGCTGCCACATGGACAGCATTGACTGCCCGCAGTTGCCCAGACGTACCAGCTGGCCGTGTGCATCCAGTCAGACATGTAAGACCAGACATCTTTGCCAGATCAGCAGCCTCGCACCCTCTCGCATCTGAACGGAACCTCATCCATCGCCAGGCGCGCATGCTGGTGCTGCGGCCGGAGAGCGGGCGGCGGCCACCGCGGCTGGCGGGCACGGTGGCGGTCCTGACGGCCGGCACCGGCGACGCCTTTGTGGCGGAGGAGTGCCGCCGCACCGCCGAGCTCATGGGCTGCTACACCTTCCGGCTGCAGGTCAGACCTCGGGGTTGAGTGGTGCTGCCGCTGTCTCTGCAGGTTCAGATGTGGACACAACTACTTATTGACAAACGCCTTGATCAGTCAAAACTATCGCTAATGAACTAACTAAAGGTGGCTCTCTGAGTGATGAATCTGGGTCTCAGCGCTCCAGAGACTCGTGGACCGCAGCCTGCCGAGGAGCAATCAGCTGGCGCATGGCTGCGTCATGACGCACCCAGGGTTTGCTGTTGAGCTTCCTGGGAGTCTGCAGGCGGTGCTGCCTGGCACGGGGGCAGCGTGTCGGCACACACAGCGCGAGTCCATCCATCCCCCCCCGCGTTGACGTTTGGGCATTGCCTGACACATCCTGCCTCGCCGCAGGACTTGGGCATCGACTCGGGGCTGGCGCGCATAGTGCAGAACCTGCCGGCAGTGCGCGCCGCCGACGTGGTGGTCGTCATATCCGGCATGGACGGCTCGCTGCCGTCTGCCATCGCCGGCCTGGTCGACAGCCCCGTGGTGGGTGCCGGCGGTGGTGCTCCGAGTCTCAAGCCTTTTCCTGCCGCGGTTGACCGACCGCACCAGCGTGGTTCAGTGACCCTGCATGTCCGAGGCGGCTGGCGCCGGTGTGGCTCGATTCAGCGCATTTGCAAGCCCCAGCGGCCAGCAGCCAGCCGGTTCTGGTCACCAAAAAGCTGCAACAGGCGGCGCTGGCACCTTGCATGTCGCTCTGCCGACGCCATCGCGATGTGCGCGACCGCAGATCGCAGTGCCAACGAGCGTCGGCTATGGCGCCGCCTTCGCCGGCATCAGCCCGCTCCTCAGCGCGCTCACGGCCGGCGCGCCGGGCGTGGCCACCGTCAACATTGACAACGGCTTTGGAGGTGCACGATTGCGAGTCTCCTGGGAAGCGCCTGCGCGCCGAACGCTTTGACAGCTTGCCGTTGCTGCAGTTGCCGTGCTTCCCGGCCCCTCGCCAATGCAGGAGGCGCCACGGCTGCACTGCCGCCAAACCCTGCCCTGTGCACAGTGAGCTGACGTGCAAATGTCGTTGAGGAGGGACAGCATGCAGGGGTCTGTGAAGCCCCGCCAATGCGCACCTCCTGCATGTGTCGTGACTGCTGCCATTACCCCTGCGCAGCCGCCATGCTGGCGGCGCGCATTTTGCGGGCCGCCAATAAAATCGCCGACAAGGTCGCGCCGTCGCGCGCGGTCACCATGCACGCCGTCCCCAACGGCGTCCCGCCGACGCCGCAGCCGCCGCCGCCACCGCAGCAGCAGCAGCAGCAGCAGCAGCAGGCCGGCGGCAATGGCGCCGCCAACACCGCTGTCTCGACGCTGGGCTGATCGGCGGCCGCAGTGCCCCTGTGGCACCGGCACCGCGGCCTGCCCTCCCAACTGCGGCATGGAGGCAGCGCGCCCCAGCCACGGCGCGGCGTTTAGCTAGGATGAGGGTCATACGGAGGTGCATCAGGAGAGGCCGGAAGGGCGGGGCACCGAGGCATACACAGCAGAGTCGGGGGATTGTTGGACGATGGTCGTGCAGAGGTGGGAGGACCCCGGCACGCGATTGCGGAACCCTAAGTTTCAGACGCCCGGTGAGGGAAGCATCTCGAGCGGCAGGGGTGGGGAGGGTCTGTTTCGCCGGTCAAGCTGCCTTTGTCGAGTGAAGACTGCCTCCTGCTGCATGTTGTTCGTCACACAGGCAGCCGGTTTTGGAGCGGCGAGCTCTCGCAACTTTATGACCAACTTCTGACTGAGCAACACTTTTTTGGCGTTCACAAGGGTTTCAGGATCCCTTTTGACAGGACTATATACACACTTCAGAGTTGCTGTCTCGGGTTGTGTGCTGTTGCGGCTTCGCAATAACACGTGCAAGCAAATTGGCAGACTGATGGAAACCATCGAGGTCGATACTACAGGCTGCTTGGCAATCCGACAGCCGCTGCCATCCAGGATGTCGACTACCTATGAGTGCCCGGCAAAGACATAGTATATTGCCACTTCGCAGCAGATCGAGGAGCTATTGCCATGAGATTTTGATTGCTGTTTCTATGCGGCTTGAGGTCCGGAAGCCTTTCACGGGTGCCATTTCACAAATCAATGTGACTGTAGTCGATGTAGTTTGGAACGCATACTGCCAAACGTTTTCCAATCTGTGCTAGCGCATGTGAACTCGTCAGACCGACGGCGGCTGCGATTGGGGTCGAACCGCCTGAGGGCTGCCCGGCTGGAGCCGCTGCGCAGGTGCCGCTTGAGTCGATGAGCAGCACCCGCCAAACCCATTCATTAAGCCTCCAGCTGGAAGCTCTCTGCAGCAGCACGCAGCTGTGACGCCGCCTGCGGCCACCGCTCCACCGGCGAGCTGACCGTCAGCAGGTACGCCTGCCCTGCAGCCATGAAAGCAACCAGCCACTTCAGGCGGATTTCCCAAACAAGTTTGCTGCTTCGTGGGCCAGCTCTGTGGGGCACCCGCCCCGGGCCGTCTTATGCACAATGGCAGGCTGCTTCGGCGTGTCTTAGCCCAGGTGCCAACTGGCAGGCTTTCCGAGAGCCTTTCTGAGAACGTGTGACCTGCGCACCGTTCCTGAACACTGCGGACGCTACGAGGTGGCGCGTGATGGGCTGCTGCGCGCTGCCGTTCGGGGCCTGCAACAGCTCAGCCACAGGTCAGTCCCACAGGGCGCCAAAATCGAGGTTGACTTCATGCGTCGATACGTCAGCGCTGAGGGCGTCTTGAGGCCTGGCGGAGCACACGGTGCCCGTCGCGGGCAGGAGCACGGCAGCCATGACGCAGCAAACGTCCGGCTCCTGAAGCCGAGCGGCAGCTACAGCCGCTCGACGGTCCATACCATCAAGCGCAGTCCCGAAGCGAGCATCACTTCGGCAGTCACCGCTTGTCAAACCCATCCGAAGCCTAGCATTCATGCTTACGATAGTTCTTTTCGGAGCGGTTCTGTGAAACCTCACCAGGCAGCGGCGGACGCCCTCTAGGCCCTCCTCGATCTCGCCGTTGCACACCGAAAGGATGTACCTTGCGCCACACAACCCAGCAGTCACACATCATGGCTCTTGCGATCCTGCCAAGGATCTGCTGCCACGCTTTGCATGGAGGCTGGGTTGCGCAACCGCAGCCTGCAACCCATCAGCTTGGAGGGGTTTCGAACAGACTGCGCGGATCACGAACTGGTTGCTTGGGCACGCCAGGCGTCGCAAGTAGTGCATCCACGGTGCGCGGCGGCGCATCACTGAGGCTGAGATGAGGCCAGGGCGACTCACTCGAACATCACGTAGCTGCCGCCGGCGCGCCGCTCGCTGCCCTCGTCGATGAGCTCGAAACTCATGGTGTTGCCCTGCCACATAGCAGGCCGTCAGACCCTGTCAGTGCCACGGCTGCACCCAGACACGAACGAAGTCCAGCTGAGGTGCTGATGACAAGTTGTCGGGTCAGACCCTGTTGCGGGTGCACGGCAACAACCACATCTGAAAATTCGTCACTTGATGCGGGCTTTTTAAGTTTACACATCGAAAGCGCCCACCACGGTGCGAGCCTCGTCGATCAGGGCTTTGACGAGCGCCCTCGCATCCCCCTTCTCCGCTGCAAAACCGGGAAAATCACTCCATCAACAATATAGCTTTCAAATTGCCAGATGTCGATGATGATATGAAAGCGGCAGTCCAGATGTGTGGTGCACTGCCGAGCCTGGGGCTGATGTGCTGGTGGCCTGCCCGCCGCACCTGTGCCAGGTGGCAGCTTCAGACGTGATACGTCCACTTTTTGTACGCTGGCTGTATCGAAGGTCGTGAAGTCGCCGACGAGCGCCAGCGCGGCATTCTTCTCCCCCCGGTTCTGCGGCATGGCATCATGGAATCAGGAGCGGGTGCATGCGCAGCACTGCTCCATTCTGCAGCGGAGCATTGCCATTGCTGAATGCAAAGGACGCTTGATGCGTATGAGCAAGCGTGCGTTGGCCGACCGCTGTGAGGCCAGAGATCATGCTGTGCTTGAAAATCTGATGAAACCGATGCAACTGCGCACATACGCCACGATCCACCCTGAGGGGTAGCTGAAGCTGTAGCCGGCTTTGCCCTTCAGCCGCTTTAATGGACGCTGATCTGCGCCAGAGTCTTCGGCATCCGCTCTGAACGGTATGACCAGCTGAGCGGACGCCAGCATGGCAGCTGCTGCGGCGCTGAGCATTGTGCGCCGGCCAATCTGCACTCGATTTGCAGGTACGTCTTCGTGCACTCTGCATTGAGTAGCGACGTCAAAGCGACATGATACGCGCACTGGACAGCCGACTGGAGGCGCAGGTCGGGTTTCTGGGAGTCCTGTCGCAGATCGAAATACATGCCTGCTGGCTGGAGTCTGCAGAAGCATGTTTGCGACCGATGGACCGCGACTGGGCAGTTGCAGGAAACTCAATGCTCGCGTCCGATTGCGCAAGCTGGCGAAATATCGAACGTTGCCTGCGGCAGTTGTTCCGAACCTCCGACACCAGCAATACCCTGGGCAACTGAGGCTGGCAAATCAAATCCCAGCTCGTGGTGACCGGCTTCAAACATGCATCAGGCAGTACAGGTGGTCGTCCCGGCAGCCGACCACCACAAGGTCGCCAAAGGCCGTGGGCATGCTGAAGACTTCCGCAGGCAGCGTCACGGCCGCAAGGTCCGAGCAGCAAGGCCCGGACGCCGGCCCCTGAGCTGCCGTCCCACCACAGGGGCGACCTGAGTCGCCGCTGCCGCGGCCGGCGTCCCGCTGGTCCGCAGCGGTTGGTGCCGCCACCGCTGGTGCCGCAGTCCTTTGGTCGCTGCCGGCAGGCACTAAGCCCTTGCATCGGTGACCGCCTGCGCCAGGCACCTTCACAATGCCAGCCGCCCCTGGGCCTGCAGCCCAGGTCATCTGCCATTCAGAGGCGGACGGCGCATCTCGCCACCCCGCGACTGCAGGCTTGGCCATCGGCGGCGGCGCCGCCGCCGTGGRSSTSG